>APFE030293856.1:298833-415389 GCA_000404065.3 Pinus taeda | reverse complement strand
CAAGGACAGGTTACTATCAGTTGCATGTGTTTTCCTATAAAGGAAACTCATCCATGCAGTCAAGGTAAGGTTCCTTGAGGATTGCGCAGTTCTGACAGTGTGTTAGAGCAGTGTGTGAGAGCAGTGTTACACTGGGTGAAGGAGATCATCCCAGAGGTAATTGGGCAAGGAAATAGGAGCTTGGAGGGCAGAGGATAAGGCTTGTGAGAAGCCAGGATTGCCTGTAAGCATCTGTGAGGATTGTACTGAGAGCTGGCTAGCTATGAGAGCTAAGGCTTTGTATAATTCTTATGTATTTCCACCTTGTATGATAATACAAATAGTGGGGTTTTTAGCTGAGGGTTTCCCCAAAGTATTTTCATGTGTTTTATGCAGTCAAGGTAAGGTTCTTTGAGGATTGCACAGTTCTGACAGTGTGTTAGAGCAGTGTTACACTGGGTGAAGGAGATCATCCCAGAGGTAATTGGGCAAGGAAATAGGAGCTTGGAGGGCAGAGGATAAGGCTTTTGAGAAGCCAGGATTGCCTGTAAGCATCTGTGAGGATTGTACTGAGAGCTGGCTAGCTATGAGAGCTAAGGCTTTGTATAATTCTTATGTATTTCCACCTTGTATGATAATACAGATAGTGGGGTTTTTAGCTGAGGCTTTCCCCAAAGTATTTTCATGTGTTTTGTGCATTAATTCTTCTTCTTCTGGCTATATTTTTTAGCTCGATCTTGCTCGATCTTTAACCTTTCGCAAATTGATAGTAGAAGTAGATTATTGTATTCTGCTTTGGTGATATTGCATTATCGGGTTAATCTACAGTCAAATTTTCTACATAGTCTTAGTGTGAGATTTGTAGAGAATTTGCAGAATTTCTACATGGTATCAGAGCCATATTTGTAGAAATTTCTACAATATTAATGAAGAAACATAATTCATTTGAGGAGTTACCTCCTGGCCTGACAAGTAGTAAGCCATCTCAAGAAAGGAATCAAGGAAGCATGGAATCTTCTATTTACTACAAAGAAGAAAGTAACCAAGACAAAAGATGAAGGACTCTTCTTAACACTCACTGGCACATTTCAAGACGAGAACATTTGGGTAATCGATAGTGGTGCATCTAGACACATGACTGGTCATCACAAGTAACTAAGGACATTATCAAAAGGAAAATCTTCTTACTCAGTGGAACTTGGAGATAATAAGAGCTATCTTGTAAGAGGAATTGGATCAACTTCAGTAGAGATGGAGAATGGAAGCAATATTCATCTCAACAACATCCTATTTGTTCCAGGTTTGCATAAGAACTTACTTTCCATTTCAAGTCTAGAAGGTAAGGGTGATGGAGTGGCAATCATTGATAGAAAAGTTGTAGCATAGAGTAAGAACTCAAGCATAGAAAATGTTAGAGTAATTGGTATTCGTGAAGGAAGAATTTACAGGTTGATATCTCCTCTTGCTGCAGCTTTGGTTCACATTGAAATCAGCCCATGTGAACTCTGGCATAGAAGATTTGGTCATCTTCATTTCAAAATCCTTCCAACACTAGTTCTATAGTAGATGGAATCCTCGAATTGAAAGAAGATCACGAAGGAGTATGCAAAGGATGTGCATTGGGTAAGAACACCAAGACACCATTTGGAAGCAGTGCTTCACAGTCAAAAGAAATCTTGGATCTTATTCATTCTAATTTATGTGGTCCTGTGACTCCTAAATCACTTGGAGGTCATCTATATTATGTCACATTACTAGATGATTATTCAAGGAAAACTTGGGTTTCCTTGATGAAATCCAAGGATGAAGTATGTACCAAATTTCAAGAATTCAAAGTTGAAGTAGAGAACCTTACAGAAAGAAGAATCAAGATATTAAGATTTGATAATGGACGAGAATATACATCCAAGGAAATCATAGCTTTCTGTAAGGAGTCTCGGATTAAGAGAGAGCTAATAGTCCCATATAATCCTGAACAAAATGGAGTTGCAGAATGAAAGAATCGATCCATTGAAGAAAGTGTAAAAGCAATGTTGCATGATGAAGATCTACCAAAATTTCTGTGAGGAGAAGCCACGAAAACAGCTGTATACATTCAAAATCGAAGTCCCCACAGGTCACTGGATAAAAGAACTCCCGAAGAAGTATTCACTGGGAAGAAACCAATTGTAGATCATCTTTGAATCTTTGGTTGTCATGTATATATTCATATACCGAAAGACAAAAGAAAGAAGTTGGATCCTTCAGGCATGAGAGGAATATTTGTTGGCTACAACAACTCCTCTAAGGCCTATAGGATCTACATAAAGGAAGGACACCATATAGAAGTCAGTCGAGATGTTATATTTGATGAAAGTATTGCATTCAAGAAATCAAAGGAACTTCCCATGGACTCTGATGATGAAGAACTTCCAGTATTTGAAGAAGAAGTTACTAGAGAAGAAGAAGAATCTAATCATGAAGATGAAGGTCCCATTGAACCTATTCAACCTATGGTCATCCCCGAATCAAGAAAGAGACCTAACTAGTTGAAGTCTACACTACTTGATGCAGAGGGTTATGGAGCAGCTCAACGCACATTCAGGGAAAGCAAGAAGCCCAAACGATATTTTGGGCATGCAACCTACATGACAAAACTAATAGAAGTAGAGCCATCCGTTTTTGAAGAAGTTGTCAATCATCAAGAATGGAAGGATGCCATGAATGAAGAATATCAATCTATAATGAAGAACGGAGTTTGGGAGATCGTACCTAGGCTTGAAGACAAATATGTGGTAACTTCCAAATGGATCTATAAGATCAAACATGCAGCAAATGGAAGTATTGACAAGTATAAGGCAAGATTTGTGGCTAGGGATTTCTCTGAACTAGAAGGCATCGACTATGAAGAGACATTTGCTCCGACAGCAAGGTATACAACTATATGTTTGTTGATCTCTTTGGCAGCATCTATGGGATGGAACATCCACCAAATGGATATCAAGAATGCATTTCTGAATGGCACAATTGATGAAGAAGTCTATATAGAACAACTCTTGGGATTTGAAGTTAAAGATAGAAAGGCATATGTTTGTAGATTGAAGAAGGCATTATATGGCCTCAAGCAAGCTCCAAGGGCATTGTATACTAGGATGGATGCATACCTACGGAGAATAGGCTTCACAAAGAGTTCTGCTCATCCAAACCTTTATATTAGGGTTGTGAAGGGTGAATCGGTAATCATTCTTCTGTATGTGGATGATCTTCTCTTGACAAGTGTAGAAGGTCGAATTGAACAATGTAAAAAGCAACTAGGAGCAGAATTTGACATGAAGGATCTAGGGCTAATGCATTACTATTTGGAACTGGAAGTCTAGAAAGGACCTTATGAGATCTATCTAGGTCAAGAAAAGTATGTGATCAAAATGTTGAAAAGGTTTGACATGATCGATTGCAAACCAATGACAACCCCGACGATCACAAATTTGAAGAATATATTGCAGCCTGTGAAGTGAGTAGAGAAGCGATTTGGCTAAGGAAGTTGTTATCCGACCTATTTGAAGGACCAATGGACAATACAATGATACATTGTGATAACACCAGTTGTATACGATAGTTTGAAGACCCGGTGTTTCATGGAAAGACAAAGCATATCAACAACAAGTATCACTACATTCGGGAGCTAGTACAAGATGGTGTATTACAATTACAACATGTCTCCACTGATGAACAAGTAGCTGACATATTGACAAAATCTCTTCCTAACAACAAGCTTGTGTATTTGAGAGACAAACTTGGTTTGGTTAATGTATCCTCCCTAGTTGAGAGGGAGAGATAGGCACATCATTCGTGTCTTCACTTAGGAAGACAGAATGGAGGACTAGGTAAGCATCTGGCATCCAATGCTCTTTGAGGATGAGGTAGGACATCCACGATAAAAGTGTTCGTGGACCGATATTCTTTGAGGACTAGCTATCCAAGATAAAAATAGTCCAAAGAAGGTCATACTCTGTGAACACCCGAGTGGAGTATGTACCTTGAGAGACAATGATGATGGTGTCTATAAATCATTGGTCTCTCCAGCATTGTGCTCTGATTTTGTGGAGAGATAGAGTTGTTAATCAAGGCCTTGCTATGTGACAATGTTGGTTGGTATGATGCTAAACAGATGGGTTACCAATCTGACTCTTCTTACGAGATCTCTTCAGATTGAGAATGTTCATGTACCATATATGAATACCTCTCTAGTTAAGAGCAGATTAGTAGATCAGCAATCGTTGTGAGTAGATCTTCTCACTCCATAAGGGAGTGCAAAGGGCAGAGCAGCAGCTAAGCAGAAGGAAAGAGGAGGTTTTCAACATTTTGTTGAGATGGCCACTACTGGGCTTCGTGATCAGGACAAGTTGGATGAAGCTTCTAACTACGTCATCTAGAAGACAAGGATGTCCTTCCTCCTAGATGAATTTGGCCTGAAAGCATATATTGATGCAGTGGTAGCAGTTCCCACAGATGCAAATTAGTTGAAGGAGTACAAGAAGGAGATGGCATGGGCGAAGAGGTTGATCCTAGATGGAGTTCGAGATCATGTTGTTTCACATATAGTTGGCAAAGATACAGCCAAGCGGATGTGGGATGTACTTCCGAGCAGCGGAAGATGTACCTCGAGGAAAAGCTGAGGCTCATCCGAATGCAGAAGGGGGAAGGCATAGACCCCTTCCTCACTAAGATTCAGGAGGTCCAGGACCAATTGTCAGTTGTGGGTAGCTACTCAACCTACAAGGCTTGTGAGATTGGCACTCAACAGTGTCTCCAAGGAATGGCAGGTCTTTGTCCAAAGCATATTGGGCAGAGACAAGATACCAGATTGGGACAAGATGTGGGCTGACTTGCAACGGGAGGAATTGACGCAAGCTCTTCTAAAGAGCTCCATCAGTGGCAACAGCAACAAACAAAAGCAAGTGAAGGAGGAGGAGAATGTGGCACTCGCATCAAAGGGTCCCAATCAGGGACAAGGGGAGCAAAGGAAGAAAATGAAGGACCTACCGAAGGTCAAGTGCTTAAAGTGTGGTGAACTCGGTCACTATAGTACCCAATGTCCTTTCAGAAAGGACAAAGGGGAGAAGTGGGACCAGGTTGCAACGCATGCTGAGATCGATAGGCTATCCTCCAGGTTGGAGTAAGACTTCGCTATGATCGTCGACATACCTCCAAGAGTGAGGTGGGGTGATTTGTAGTTGTAGCCCCAGAGCGCTACAAATGGGCAGGATCCTTGAGGAGTCCACTTCATGGATCAATACCTTGCTACGGGGGCCGACAGTGTTGAGTAGCAGGATGGATCAGTGACAGTTGATGCAGTCAGATGTCAGAGTGATAGTTGCAAAGACTAGTAGCAGTCAAATGTTGGAGAGCGAGCGCAATGCAAAGTTGGCAGCAGCGCAATTCACACAATGTAGAGTCAGCAGCAGCGCAGATTCTTCAATGACAGTGCAGATACTAGCAACAGATAGAGACTCAAGTGAGAGATGCATTATACTGATCACAGTTGATTTAGTATTTTGGATGCTTTTCAGTGGTAGATGTTGTAGTTGCAGCAGCAACATATGAGAGGGAGTTGTAGTGTCGGCAATAGTACACCAAGGTCAGCAGCAGCACAGATGCAACGTATATCAAAGTTGTGCAATGGTTGGTGGGCAATATGGCCAGACATTAGCAACGTGACAGGAGATGATGCAAAGACAGGGTGTGCAGTAGCACTAGAACACATTCCTTGCTAAGAGGGAGTGTTAATTTTTGTAGCATCGAATGTGTTCCAGCCTCGAAATTTTGTGGAGAGGCTAGAATACATGAGATCTCCAAAACCCGGAAATTGTTTCTGGAAATTCTGCCTAGAAATGACTTAATTAGATTATTAACCAATTTTTAAATATTTCATAAGTCTAAACTTGGGGAATATGGTTAATTAATCAGTATTAACTAAGTCAAGGCAAGAATCATCTAGAAACTCACACAGATCAATCCAAAGATGATCCTAGCCATTGATTAAGTTTTAATCTTGGTCGTTGGTGCTCCAACAAAGGATTATAAGAGGAGGTCGATGTGGTGATGGAAAAAACACTTGAGCAGTTCGATTTCCTTGGCAAATCGATTTTCTGAGTAGCAACAGTCAGTTGTCAAAAAGAGAGCCTGAGATCAAAGCAGTGAGAGAGGGGCAGAGACAGTGAAGCTCGAGGAAGGATTCCAGATCTGATGAGTACATTTGCAGAGAAGCAGAAGAGCCACAGAGAGGCTGACGTTGGGGCAGCACAATAGCCTCTAGAGGCAGTTTCGATTCTGCTAAGGAAAGACGAGTTTCAGTGCCAGAAGCTGGACAGAAGTTCTGGAGGCCAGGAGAGACATTTTCCCAGGCAGCGACAAACCAGACGACTTGAGGAGAGGTTGATTCGAACTGAGTGCAGAAGGGATTGCGCTAGGGTGACGCAGTAGCTGCACAAACCCAGTTTGAACAGCTCACTTGGAGTTGAGGTCAGAGCCCGGATTTGCCTGTGGGGTGAGGGAATTTCCTCACTAGATTTTTGCCATTATTTTCTCTGCAAGATTGCTAGTATTCGGCATCCAGATTGTACTCAGATTATTTCACTGCTACTTAGTAATAAAAACCTCAATTGTTGCACCAGTTTTCCCAAGTTGGGTTTTCCCGGGGACTTGTCCAAAAATAACTATGTTATTTTATGTGTGTGCTAGCATTTCTTCGAGCATTTATTCTTCCGCAGTTTTATTTGTGTAGATTGCCGTGTGATTTATTCAATATTTGTTGTAGCAAACAGTAAATAAATTATTAAATTAAATTAACAATTAGGAGAATAATTTCCAGTTGCTGCAATAGGATTCCAGTTTGGAATTTTCACATAAAGCATGCATGTTTAGCATGATTGAAATTCCCTGAAAGTATAAAGTTAAAGTGTAAGTGATTTTGGTGCAGTCTTACGTGGTGTTGTAGGAACCATCCCCCCTAAGGATCTGGAGGCAGAACCGCGTCCTGTACGAATCTGCCACCGATCCTTCGACGGAATCGCGAATCTGAAACGGTTCTGCCTTTTTTTGGCGATTCTTGGAAAATTGAATCCGTGGGGGCTCAATCTGCGGTCCCTGCTGCCCGATCCGCAGATTCGAAAAGGATCGGGTGTGATTCTATGGAGGTTCGGGCGTATATCCACCACAGATCGCAAGCGAATCCAAGAGAAGGTGGATGTTTCACACAGTTCCGCAAGGCTTTTTTGTTTTTTTTTTAAATTTCGAACTGTTATGTGAGGAACTACACTTTCCAAATGATCCCAAGGTGCCCCTTGATGCTCTCTAATGGTAATGTTAAATTCTTAAAGGAAAAGTGACATTCTCCTTTATTTTTCATTTCCATCCGTTTACTTAAATTTTTAACATTACCATGAAATGACTCGGGATGTTTGAGAGTGGCCCCAACCTCATCAGACTTCATATGGAGAAAATAGATTTCATATCCCATTGAAAAATCACTAGACTCAACAGTTTTCAGGATCAATAGGATTGTGGCGTTTCATTGGACTATATCACGTATGAGGGCATGTTATTGGCATTTAATCAAGAGCACCAAGCCCTATATGTACCCCAGTGTTGGTGTTGTTGATTGTTGAACTCCTTTGTCATGGCCTTAGCAATTATGTACCCTTAACTCAAGTCAAAATCATTGATCGGGCATGTTAAGCTTTCTTTACCATATTATAAGGCTTGGATTAAAGTTGTTTGACCAAAATTAGGCAATGTTGACTAATATTCCTATAGAATTGAAGTAGAGGTTAAACAAGAGAAGAGGAATCCAAATTCTAGATGGTTGATGTTGGAATAATCAATCATTGATGTACAATGGATGCCATATCTATCTTGATTTACGTAAAAATATGCATGCTTTCATGTCTTCTACAACTAATTTGGTATTTTGGATATTTTTTTAATATAAATGCAAAAAAATATAAAAATATATATATATAGTAGACGCTTCCCTTCCTAGATTATTGGGAAATGACGCTTCCGCGTCTCTGCTTCCAAAAAACACCCCCGTTTCGTGCAACGTTGGTCTTACGGTATGAGTCTAAGAAAGATAGATCAAAAATTGACTTCACATCCCCTAGAAAGACCCTCATGTAAATGTGGACATATTAGAGAGTAAATGTCTTTACTTCTCATATAAAATATAATTTATAAGAAATTTACTTTTTACAAGTGTTCTTAAAGATTTTAAAACTGGATCATGCAGAAGAGCAACTTACAATATGGGCTGGTTTATTTACAACGAGAACATTATTGTCTTCATAGACAATATCCAGTGGAATATCTTCTGGGTCAGCCCTTAATGGAGATAACGTTGAAACAGTGCAGCTAACAATATCCCCTCCACGGATAACATGAGAAGCCTGATACATGAAAAAATAGTTTTCAGGCCAAGCATGACAAGTACATATGTTTTAAGGTCCTTCAAAAATCCTATAGCCATTTCAGATTTCATGACAGTTGGTATGTAATGGCATGCATAAATCATACTGGCAGTTTGGTTGGAGACATAGAAGCTTCTGTCTTTGAGAATAAGCAATTGATTGTGAGGGTTTTGATAACTACAAATAAAATTATCCAGAGGCCATCAAGCAGCACAAAAATGCATAGTCAAATATGTGAAAACAATTTTCCAGATCCTCGTCATAAATTTAAAATGTTTTACAAAAAAGCAAGAGGAATTTGTTTCAAGGGCCACATTTTTAAAATGTAGAAAGACAAGTAGAATTACTATGGAAACTAAAATTGGACCATGACAGTTGAAATTCAAAATAACCACTGATCCATTTTAACATAGATGGACAAGCAAGCTTCATAAAAGCCTACATAATCCAAGGGATAATTGAAATACAGAGAGCATTTAATGATTTAATAAGCATGACCTACATATTAACGCAATGCATTAGATAGAAGCAATTTAAAAGAATCCTTGGTTCAGTTGTTGACCAATACCATATCAACAGTTACTTTCATCATTGGATATAATCAGAAGACAGAAAAAGGGACTTAGAGTCATTCACAGGTAACTAATTTGGGATGTTTCAGCTTAAACTAGAAAATAAGGTTCTAATAAGGTTGGTTACCACCATCCAAAAGGAAGACATGGCATTTCTGAAGCCTGGCCAACTAAAAGAAGTAAATAATTAATCGGTTTCACCAGATAATAATATGGGCAACTAGTTTCCACCAAGTAGTTTTTTCTACTGGCAGAACCATCAAACACCTGTCATTAACTCCATTCCAACTCTCTAGTAATCTTTTTCTTTCTTTTATTTTTCTATTTTTTTGTAATTCTGCATATATTAATTCAAAGTTAAAAGATGAAATCAGTACATCACAGAACAGAAAATTTAAATCACACGAACAATAGGGTTCCTTGGAAATGCTCACCCTAAAAACACCAAAAAAAAGCATATGAGCCTGCATACCAAGAAAAAAGAGACACGGCATCAAAATGACAAACACTGAGTTTTGACTCTCACAAGCAGAGCCAACTATTTATAGCTTCTCAAATCCCCTAGGCTAAAAAAAGAGAGGTCCTCCTGAAAAGTAACTGTACAACAATTCTTCTGCAGAAAGCCAATAGCAATCAACCATGCAGAATGCCAAAGGGATTTGCAGCTATCTCAAACCATCCAGAGATCATCCAGAAGGGGGCCTTTCCATGAAAGTGGAGCAGTGAAGAAGTGGAATTCACCCTGAAAACATGTTCAAAATACTTTCTCAGCCTGACACCTCTAAACAACATGCAGAATTGTTTCATCCTTCCCACATGAAGCACAAGCAACATCAGTCACACCTATTTTATGAAGCCTACTCTTGACAGCCAACCCTTGTTGAAGCAGAAGCCACTTCCAAACTTTGTACTTAAACTAAGAATGTGATGATTTGCAAATGAACTAACACTGCCTCAACCAGCAACCACAGGATCCTTCATCCCCGTCGTTTGTTCAATCGAGGGGCAATGTTAGTGACGTGTCTAATCATATGATAAAGATCCTTAGTTATGTAGATATAGAAGGGATACCATTGCTTCATCTTCAATCCCTCCTAAATGCACCTGATCCATGTAACTGCATTCTAAAATTATACTCTGCAGAAATCACACAGTGGACACCCTCTAACACAAATGTATCTGAACCAGCAAGCTTTTGGTCCCGATTAAGACACACAAGGAGTGCCATTGTTGTTCCTCATGATTCTACAAAAGGAGACCTTCATTGGTCAATCTTTTACCAACAACAATGTTATCAGAACTGGACCAAACCAGTCTGAACCAAGCAGTCTGACCAGTTGGAGGGCAAAACTGGTTCAGAAAAGCCTCCTGAACCGGTTTTGGCCAGTTCTGTAAGAGAACCAGCCGGTTTAATAAAGCCACATACAATGCAGTGCATGAAGCCTGTTTTGTTTTTTTTTCATTATTTCTTTTTATTTTTGTCTTAGCTGGGTACTGGCCCACGATAGGTGCATAATATTCAAATCTATGACCCTACCATTGCTATGCAATTCATGGTAATGTTAAATATTTAAAGTAAAAGGATGAAAAATGAAAAAGTGACATTCTCCTCTATCTTTCATTTTCATCATTTTACTTGAATTTTTAACATTAACATGAATTGACTCGTGATGTTTGAGAGTGGTTCCGAACTCATTGGATTTCATATGAAGAAAGTAGAATTTTAGATCCCACTCAAAATCCAGCAGACTTCACAGTATTTTAGGATTTCAAGATTGGGGGGATCACAATGTTTCCATTGAATTTTGTCATGTATGAAGGTATCAAACTAGCATTTAATCAAGAGCACCAATCCCTCTATGTAGGTTGATGTTAGTGGCATTAATTGTTAAACTCCTCTATCATGATCCTACTAAAAATCTACCCATCGCTCAAACAAAATCTTGAATTGACATGCTAAGCATTTCTTAGCTTATTTTAATGCTTAGAGGGTGATATTCATGACAAAGATCCCAATATAGGCAAAGATTTTCATGATATGTAGGTATTTGTTGTAGCAAGATTTTCTTTTGGATGCTAGAGGGCATCTAGGGCCTGTTTTTTTATGTTTTCTCGGTTCAAAACATGGATTGCACTCAGTGTTATTTCAGTTATGTGCACCCTTGCATGCTCTATAAATGAGAACTTTTGCATATTTGTGTATAAATGGTTTCAATTCATATGGATGCACATGAATATGTGTTTTTCTTTAAAATGTGAATATTTTATGTGTTTTTGGTTGACCGGTTTTTTGCTCCAGTTTTCTTACTTCATTGACTGGTTCCGGATCCGGGGAGTCTACCAGTTAGATGACCAGTTTGGTTCTGCTAACATTGACCAACAAACCTAGCCAACAGACCAACCTAACCACAATAAAAAAATAAAAAATAAATTTAAAAAAATATATATATTATATATATATATATATCCAAATCAGTCATGACACAAAATCACAAACCTATCAAGATCCCTTGAACTTCCTATTACTAATTCGAATTCAGCTGCCAAAGAGAATTACTTCCACAGAGAATTCAGCTGCCAAAGAGACATAAACCACAAATTCCAGACGAAAACACTTTTCCAAATTCGTTGTCCTTTTTTATTTGTTTTCGTACTTTTGTTCTGCCTCTTATCTTCTTGAGAAAGTCGAATGCACAAGTGTCTTTGGAGGACGAATTCCTCTCCAATATATAGTCATGAGTGGGTCCTTAAGCCTCTTCTAGGCCAACCCTTAGGGCTAGCCGACCTGATCTCTTGGACAGTCTCTAGACATTTTCATGACATGAAATATTTTTCTTTACATTGATACAAGAGCCCTTCTAGGGGTTTCACATTATGACTTTGACTTTGAATCTTTGAAGCACTCAATGGGTGCACAACCTGGGACAAAAACCACGGGCAAGAAACCCATGTATAATTAATTTTTCTTTTACAAAAATAAATCTTTTTCTTTTCTTTCTTTCGACAATTACAATGATTACATCAAATCATGACATCATATTTATGAAGACCAACACCAATTACATTTCAACACTCCCTCTTAACTAGGGATTTATTCATAATTGACAATAGGTACAAGGACAGTACTTCCATTGAAAAGTTCTCATAAGAAGAGTCGGATTGATAAGCCATCTCATAAGCTATTATCTTAGCTTATGCCAAAGCATCTCATCATACCAACCAGCCTTGTCACATAGCAAGGCCTTAACTAACAACTCTATCTCTCCACAAGATCAAAGCACAATTTTGGCGAGACCAATGACTTATAGACACCATCATCATTGTCTCTCAAGGCATATACAACACCCGATGTTTATAGGGTATGTCCTTTTAGGACAATTCCTATCATGGAATGACACATCCTCAAGGAATTTCCTATTTGACTACTCTTATCTTGGATGCCCTACCTCATCCTCAAAGAGTATTGGAATCAGTCTCAGATGCTTACCCAATCCTCCATTCCTTCTTCACGATATGAAGAGAAGAATGATATGTCTATCTCTCCCTCTCAACTAGGGAAGATATACTCATTCCTATAAAAGGAATTTACCCAAGCTCCCAGTTATCGAGGGAGTTTTCCAAGCTCCCTCTTACCTAGAGACTTGCTATCAACAGCATCCATCTGCTCTTTGGTGGAGATCATGGTACTATTAGCTGCTAGTAGGGCTCCTTTTTTATGTCATGAAGTGCATCTTCTTCATTATGGAGCCTTCATCTTCTAGATTTTCTTCATAGAGCATTGGCCATCCATCACTTTCCTTCAATGAACCAATAGTCATGCCATCCTTCTTTTCATCGAAAAGTGATCTTTTAGTCTCATACAGCGACCTCTTCTAGATCATATTTCTTTTAGGATCTTCCATCCAATCACATGAGTGTTAGTTGTAGGATGACATGTACAACTCTCTTTCGATAGCCCTATTTCAATCCAAACCAGAGGTTGTTCAAAAATCAGAAATGAACATCAAATCAAAGTTACCTTTTACAATGGCCTTTCATCCTGACATTTGCTTCTTGCAACATCAACATCCTGCACATTTGCAAACATGTCTACAAGACTTTTAATGTCAAGGGTCTCCTTCCTTCACAGACTTTATCAAGGTCTTCATACCTTCCCCATGGAGATGCCATACCAGATCCTCTAATCATCAGATGTTGATTCCTTGTCTTATCATAGTTCCAGATTTTCCATGAAACCTTCTTCCTTTCCTCACATATTGTACCCTAGAAACTTCTATACATAGTTACTTCATCTTGTCAACCACCTCATATTAATATGAGGACATATCATGTTGATTTCATCTTATCAATATGTGAACTAGTTCAAGGTGTATACCTTCATGCATCAAGAAGAGATTCTCTTTTTTCCATCATGCTCATAACATAGAGCATTCAACCATGCTTTCTGCAACTATATGATGACATGACTTAATCTATCAAAAGCATACATACCTCTTTTCTTCTTTTGGTCATCTAGACTTCCTTCGGCAGCTTCCTTTCTTTGCTTGAAAGTACTTCAACCATGCTGCACTCCTATGTCATCATACCATCATCCTTTTAAACAAAGGATCCCACACAAGGGTGGAAGGTAAAACCGTAAACCATCAATGAGACACTTGCTTTTCCAAATATGATGAACCGTATTATTAAGATTCTAGTAGAGGATCTCGATGATCCTCATCCTGCAAATGCTCCTTTATAATGATGATGATGTATGATGATTTATACTTTTATCATGCTAGATGACATTCTTCCAACCATATATGCCATTTCTTTGGTTGCCTTATCATGCTTTTAATGAGGATATCATGAGCTACTTTCTTTCTATCATAATGACTACAACAAAGATGTAGACTTTTACTTCAGCTATCTTTCAAGCTTCTATAATGATGTCATGAGCTCTTTTCTTCTTTAATCGTATACTTCTCATGTGATGCCATCTTCTCAATATGATGCATCCTGTCATAATTACAATGCTTGACCGCAATCTTTAACCATACTAGAGGTCTTTTCACCTTCTACTTCTCCTTGCTATGTACCAGGCATCCATAGTTCCATAGTTATATCATGAATCTATCATAGTACCTGAGGATCCAAGGGTTCATGCAGTTCCCTCCTTCCATCATGCTTCTCAAAACAGAGGATCAGCCCATCCACTTTCCTTTACTTCTTGTACCTGCAACATTCATTGACTGTATCCCCAAGCAAAGTATATAATAACAAGGGCATGATATCTATCTTGAAAATCTATGTTACCATGAGACTTAAAGGTTGTACTTCTAGGGTTTTAGGTGCCAACCCTAGACCAGGGGTTCCAACCTTATCTATGCTCATGAGCCCTAGATTGCCTATAAACCCTAAAAGCATAGGGTTCAGGTTACTATGAGGGAACAAGATTAGGGTTTTTATACGACTAGGGTTGTACTAATTTCAACAAACCCTATCCAATCAATCAACCCTACTATATTTCATGTTGGACCTTATGGTTACATACCTGCAATTTTAGATGTCATGGTATCTTCACAAAAGTATTGCAATCTATATTGATATTCTGTCTTCTTCAAAACTTCCTACCAATGAGACTTCAAAAATGGATATCATTGTTCTTCCGATAGAAACTTCTTCTCTTAAGTGTTCCTTTTAAAATATCTAGAACAAGATTGTTGCTCTTTTTGCTTCATAATTTTAGGATAGGACTTCTTTGCTATAGGACTTTACAATAGATCTTCAAACAAAGATTTATCCTTGTTGAATTCATTTACTGCCTGTAGCTCCTAGGTCCCACCGCTTTCTATAATGTATAAAGTAGAGATGATTATTTGTTTTGAGTACTAGGAATTATCCTCTAGTTAGGGCTTCCAGAATCACAGTGATAGTTTGACAAATGGATTTGTCCTTCACATGAATACCCTTGACAACCACAAATATTGCTCCAAAGGTTGTCTTATTACTTCATTGTCCAAGTCAGCTTCTCAAGTGACTATGTAGACTATTTCAGTGTACCCAAAATTGCTTTCTCGACTTCGTTTCCTTTGCAATATGAATGGAAATGTTATCTAGACTTTGAATGCTCAGAACAGGTGTCACAAGGTCGACTTTCCTTGTGATTGATCAAATTTCAAATTGAGGATATATGTTATAGGGTATTTGATTCTTTATCACAAATATAGATTTTATCTTTTGTGATTATGACTGACGCCTTTCACACTTGATCAGATGCTCAGAATTTAATTCTTCCTATAGATCTTTCAAGCATTTGGATTATCAATGTATAAAACAAGATGACAAATCATATTTTTATGCTTGTGCAGGAGGCTCGGTTTTTAATTGGTTCATATTTACACCGTCGGAAATTTTTTATCACATCAGGAATCTCGACTCCTCTTCTTGTACATAACCTCAATGTAGGAGACTCAACTCCTTTTAAGTCTTATGCTCAGAACTTAAGGTGGATCGGCTCCCTTTTCAATTAAGTATTTAAGCGCAGAATTCTTCAAAAGGAATCTTCATTCCTTCTTGGAGGTTACAATAATTCCAGTAAGAAATTGATGTTCAGAAATTTGGATCTTTGTGGTGGCAGAGAGATTTCAGACTTCTTTAAATGGAGATTATAGAGCCTAGAGGTTCAATCTTTATGTCAATGGACTAAACCTCTAATGGGTTGTTAAACTAACTTATTGGTGCTTCAAAACAAAGATTATAAGTCCTTCGCTCTTTCCTTCTCTTGACCTACAGCCATTACACAGACACAAGGGCTTTTATATGTGCCCAGAATTTGATTTACTGCCTTCTAGGAGCTCAATCCTAAAGATTAGAATTCTCATTGACAATTTGAATCCCTTTATGATCTTCTTCTTGCCCTTAAACAAATGAAACAAGCTTTCATACCATGTTGAGAAATCTAGGGCATCCATTAGGGTTAGATTATTACATGATTTCTCTTTAACATTGACATTTACTTGAGATATATTATCACTTCATCATCATCATTAGTATTTGTTCTTATCATCAAAATAAATGCCAACAAGAAGATCATAATGCAAACAAAGAGAGACACGGAAATTAGGCTCCAAGCCAGGGCAAAACCCCTCCAAAGGGGAAAACCCAGAGAACTCCTTATAGAATTTTCAATGAAGACTTCCAAGACCAAGACATTAGACCATTCACCAAGAGACCAGGTTGGCTACCCAAACAAGATCTATTCCTTACTTCTCAAATTCGGATTTGAAGCAATTTGTCCTTCCACGGAGAATTGGGTTGCCAAAGAGAGAGATAAACCACAAATTCCAGACCAAAACACTTTCCCAAATGCATTGTCCTTCTTCATTCTTTTTTGTACTTCTGTTTTGCCTCAGATCTTCTTGAGAAAGTCGAATGCACAAGTGTGTCTTTAGAGGATGAATTTCTCTCCAATATACAGTCATTTGAGTGGGTCCTTAAGCCTCTTCTAGGCCGACCCTTAGGGCTAGCCGACCTGATCTCTTGGACGGTCTCTAGACATTTTCATGACATGAAATGTTTTTCTTTACATTTATACAAGAGAGGTTCTAGGGGTTTCACATTATGACTTTGACTTTGACTCTCTAGAGCATTTAATGGGTGCACAACCTAGGACCAAAACCATGGGCAAGAAACCCCTGTATAAATTATTTTTCTTTTACAAAAATAAATATTTTTCTTTTCTTTCTTTCGACAATTACAATGATTACATCAAGTCATGACATCATAATTATGAAGACCGACATTAGTTACATTTCAACACTTTTTGCATGACATAGACAAGAAACAATGACCTGAAATGTCCTTCTCACCATGTTGGCCACGGTCACAAAATTTGCTTCTCCAATCAAAGTCAGTGTGTTATTAAACCATTGTTGAAGTTGAACCATATTTGTCTCTGTTAAGTGCATCTCTAATTTGCTTATGCCCAAAAAGATGTTGGACTCCTTGACTTTCCATACTTACGCATGGTCGAAAATCTTCAACATTTGAACCTATTATGCATAAACAAATCCATGATCCAACCCTCCACAGTCGTTTGGGCACCAAACTAGCGAACACCCAATACCACATCCCCACTAACTCTAGGAAAAACTTGTTGCTATTGGACTTGTGTCGTCATTGATTTTACTTCTTAGAATGGTTCCCTGTGTGCTTCTTTAGAAGGTCGATCCCCACATGCTCATATATAATCCAACATGAACACGAATCAAAGGCCAACTGGAGATAGTGTTGGATTGTCTCCCATAGGCGGGTATCGTTTCCCACTATGGATTCGATCTTTGTCAGCCTCTTCGTTGTGAGAAAACAAAATTATCCCTTGACTGAGACCCAAAGCTTTTTTAACATCAAAAAATACAACCCTATCACGCGCTGCCACAAGTTCAGAAGCGCATTTGAATATCGAACTCAGTTCTTTCTTCCACACTTCAGATTGGCTATGTTGCAATCAAATTTCTCCATTTACTAGGCCAATTAAACTCTTGGCAATTGAAGTGACCCTTTGAAGCCAACATCTGGCTCTGATACCAAATGTAGAAAACTTAACTAGAGAGACATAAAAAATTATTGAGGAAAAAACTAAATTAATTAGCAACAAAATCCAAACATGTAAACATAAACACAAAACGCAGTATTTACGCTGGAAAACCCCAACTCCAAGGAAAAACCCAACCTAATGGAATGCCATTAGATCACTTAGCCAAAACCTTGGCTAAGCCCAGCCCAGTGAGCCTTCACCGCTCACCTTCCTTAGCCTGTATTACAATAAGTCTTCTTAGCCTTTTAAAGGCTCCATCACATGAATTCCACAGGAAAATTACCATGGGCGCAAAACCCCCACTAATGACCCGGTCAACTCTGACACTTTCCCTGAGTCAAGTTTACCTAAAAGTTGGGAAACCTTTTCTTGGCCTCTTGATTCTACGCTAATCCATTTGGCTTGCTATCTATCAAGCCCTAGATCAATTATGCCCTAAATAGGACTTAATAAAGGATGTGAGTTGTCTTTCTTAGCTTGTTGAGCCCTGTCCTTAAGAAGAGTTGTCCTCTATAAGTCTCTCTTGTCACCTTGATCCTTGTATTTGATATATCTTTAGGTGACCTATCAAAGGGAAGCCTCCTAGCAATGAATGTCCACAAAGAGCAAGAGGTAGTGATTGTGTTGACAATGAGCCTGTTAAAATTGGCAACTAGGGCCAAACTCCATATGGGTCATCTTATTAATGGCAGCTGATATTTTCTTTGGGTCCCTCTCATCGAGAGGTGTAGGATTGATCTAAAGATCATCCGATTCCGGTAAGTATTCATGGAGATATGAATTTATTTGTGTTATGGGACAATTCGTCAAGGTCGTCCAGCAACCAAATAAACCCCACATGTGCTCAACGTTTTAGTATAAATAGAGGTGCCTTGAAAGTCATTTGCACACACTCACACTTAGGATCTCTTCCTCTCTACTTGTCTTTGGGTTTTAGGAGGAGAGATTCTAAGGGATAACACTGCCCTAATGGAGCAAGGCTCTACGCTGCCCTAATGAAGAAGCCCTAACGCAGTTAATCAAAGAAGGCCCTACGCAGTCCTAGGAGGAGACACCTCTATGCAGTCAAGAGGGGTTCTACATTGTCTTAATGGAGATGAGATGCCCTAGCCGTAGCCAAATCTAGGAGCAAGTCCGCTATCAGGGAAGGGCTAATGCTACCCTATACACAATCCTAAAAGGAGGTAGATCTTGCCTTATCTTAGCCGCAGGTGAGGGAGAGTCTTAGCCGCAAGCAAGGGAGAGATTTGGCCGCAGTCAAAGGAGAGCTCTAACAGTGTTAAGGAGGAGATAATCCGCAGTCCAATAAAGGTGCCCTAGCCACAACGTTTGAAGTGCGATTTGATGCGGATTCTCTGTGGAAGAAGCCTGCAGCTCTAAGCAGCTAGGAAGGTGTTTAAGGGCAAATTTATGGGCAGTGTAGGTATGTCTTCTTAGTCAGATCAGGCCACAGCAAATAAGAGATAAGTTGAAGTATTTATGTGTGGGCCATCTCTGTCAAGGGACCACTGAATAGGGTTGTTGTTATAGCTGCGTGGGAGGACCTTTTTATGAGGGCCGAAAGGGTAGTTGAGGCCCTCTCTCTAGGCCGCATATGCCCAGGACAAAGCACAGTAGGACAGAGGTTCTTCCTTATTGTTTGGGGTTGCTTTATGGTACAGGTTGGTTGTAGGATACGTGGAGGAGGAGCCTCATATTCTACAACGGATTTGGATGACTATCATTGGACAGCAAATCCTTGATGTAGCAGATCCAAGATCTGTAGGGTGCCTTAGGTGATTGGGACAGATAGTACATGGCAGCAACGTACAGCATGTCTGATTGAGACAGCTAGTACATGGTGTAGCAATGGGACAGCAATGAAGCTTGGTGAAGCATGGACAACAGCAGCATGGTAAAGCATGGACAGTTGCAAGCATGGTGATGCATGGAGCAGTAATGAAGCTTGATGGAGCAAGTAAATGAGACAGTAGTACAGCATGATGCAACACATGGACAGCAATACATGAAACAATAGATGGGACAGCTAGTACATGGTGCAGCAAAGTGCAGTATGGTACATGGGACAGCAGTGGCAGCATAAGGTGCAACATGATGATGTGTACAGCATGGTCATAAGGTCTAACAATGTGGTGATGGGTGCAGCATGGTGCAACACGATGAGGTGCAGCATGATGACAAGATGCAGCACAATGAAAGGTCAAGGAGTCACCTTGGAGAATCAGTTGAAGCAGCATGTCTTCAACTGATCTCATGTAGAGATGATCTATTCTCTCTCTCTCTGTTGAACTATTGAAGAACATATAAGAAGAATTGATCAAGGGTTTCCCCACATTGGGGTTTGTCCCTGGCTAGTGCCACATCTTGTGTCCTCTTGTCTTGGCTTGTCTTCTGCGATTTATGTTTATGTTCTATCTGCAGTTTACTTTAACGCTGATGTGATTGCTAATATGGAAAAGATATTGAGCTAACTGTGAAAATTAAAATAAATTGCTCTAAGAATAGAACATACCTAAACTTAACATGGTATCGGAGCTGAGGTGAAGACAATGCCCAAGCAAGAGTGAAAGAGCAATCACCGAAGACAATTGGGAAAGGAAAAAAGGATTAATGGATTCCTCATCCCTCTTCAAATTCACCAAGGGTGAAGTCGAAGCAGAGAATATAATCAGAATGGTGTAGCGGAAGTTTCTGATGGCCTACCTAAAGATCACTTCAATGGGAAGTCCGAGTCTAAGGGTGGAAGGAAAGGCAGATGCCATTATGCGAAGGAGTGTCTGAATGGCAGGGACACATCTCTTGATAAAGATAACAATCATTCCAGGGACATCTTCAATGATCGGAGGATGACAGGTAATGCAGGTCATCAAGGAAATAGTCGACTCTTCAAAAAAGCAAGGAACCCCAAGTATGAAGAATCAAATGTTGTTTCTGATAAGATAAAAAAGCATTATCTTGTACTGGCCCTCTCCTTCAGACTCTTTGGGAATCTGGTTTATTGTAGTGCTTCAAGGCACTTCATCGGATAGAAGGGTGCTCTCTCTAATTTGGTAGAGATGGAAACAATCGTGGGATTATACTTGGAGTCGATGCCACCTATCCCGGAAAGGGTGTAGGGAATGTTACCCCTCAATTGAATGAGGGTAACTCGATTCATTTACAGAATCTCTTTTATGTACCTAATCACAACAAGAACCCGGTGTCCATTTCGGTAATGGAAGTCAAAGGTTTCAAGGTGGCATTCATCGATGGAAAGGTACGTGTTTGAAAATAGAATTTTCAAAGATACTTTTTCTCATGGGTCCAGGGTTGGAAATTTGTATCAAGTTGCAAGATGGTCCATTGGTGATCATGTCAATTGACATACTCATCTATAACACCGAAGGTCTACTTATGGGGCCCTACCCGATGTGAGTCAGATGGTGACAAGGATGCTTGAATTCAAGAAGAGCATGAAGGTACATGTCTAAGATGTACCGAATGAAAATCTTACAAAGGGACCATTCCCCTTACGTAGCAGGTCCATAGGTTTGGAACAACCCGAGGGGTCTGAGATTCATGATCGGGAATCTCATGTATGCAAGTAGAAGAAAGCCCTCTATGGCTTGAAGCAAAACACCCCGGGCGTAGTATGAGAGGATTGATAGCTGTCTGACGAAGCTGAGATTCACTAAAAATGAAGCCGATCCAAACCATTGTTTGAAGGTTGTGGATGATAGACCTCTCATACCGGCACTTTTTGAGAATGACCTATTTCTAACAGATGCAGACCCTCTCACTTGCAGAAGTAAGAGGGAGTTGGATTCCGGATATGGAATGGTAAACTGCAAGCCCGTGACTACCTAGAGGATCTTAACTTTCAGAAGTTATATGGTCGTGATGCCAGACCAGATTTGGGAAATGCCTCTGAGTTTCATAAACTCATTCGCGTTGATGTTCTTGGTGAACTTCCGTCTGAACATATGATTTGCAGTTAGTATGATGAGCTCATACATGGTTGAGCCTCACTGGATTGGTGCCAAGAATTTTTTGAGATATCTTTGGGGCACAATCTCTCATGAATTGAGATACACTGTCAGAAATGTGAAGTTGCATATTATTTGAATGCTGACTAGGCAGGCAGTGTGGAGGATCGCAAGAGCACTTATGAGTGCTGGTTCTCTTTGGATTTTGCTTCGATATCATGGATAAGAAAGAAGCTGAAGTCAATTGCTATAAGCACCACCGAGACCAAATATATAGCTACGAGTATGATCTCGTATGAAGCTGCCTGGTTGTGGAAGCACTTCAGTCAGCTGTTTGTACACATGATGGATACCACCGTGATCCTTTGTGACAACCAGGGGGGATTCGATTGTTGAGGAATCTTGTATTCGATGATTGCTCCAGCAGATAGACATCAGATACTACCTTATCTGGGATATGGTACGTCGATGAGCGAGGAGGCTCCATCACATTGAGACTGATGTACAGGTCACAGACATTTTGTCAAAGCCTCGGGGAAAGGTCAAATCTGTGACTTTCCCGAACGACTTGGAGTCGTTGAAAGACCTTCTTATAAGGGTCCTGCATCTTGCATGCATTGAGCTTTGGGAGCTCTGGAGGGCTTGGGGTACTTACTAGAGCAACACACGACCATAGGGCGACTCACCCTCCCCTAATGATGCGCAGTGTACAGGGTGAATGGCTTAACCTTCCCCTGTGATACCCCGAGGCGACTTAGGGACAGGATGATTAGTTCTCCTCTCGAGGCATCCTACCCATGCAGTCTGGGACTCATGGGAAGCACCTATGATCTGATCAATGAGCAAGGAAATGGGGTGAGGGACCATAGTAGTCCTATCGATGGACGCATCATTGTATCTACCGTACTCCCTATGCTAGGATGACCTCCATTGATCTGGGATCAGTATGAGTGGTTTGAGACACTCTCTTGTGATATTGATCTGGAATCAATAAAATTGACTTCGGGTCAGTAAGAGTGATATGACACACTCTCTTCATATGGTAATGGAACTGACTTCAGGTCAATAGAGAATGGTATGAGACATTCTCGATCAATTCTTTTTCTTCATGGTTCAGCAGAGCAGAGCAGTGCAAGGCACTGTGCAGGGCACTGATGGCAGAGATAGTACAGTCGGACATATGGATCAGCGAATGGAGTTCTCCCTAGTTGAGAGGGAGTAATAAAATTGGCAACTAGGAAAAAACTCCATGTGGGTTATCTTATTAATGGCAGCTGATATTTTTCTTGGATCCCTCTCATTGAGAGGTGTAGGATTGATCTAAAAATCATCCGATTCCGATAAGTATTCATGGAGATATGAATTTGTTTGTGTTATGGGACAATTTGTCAAGGTCGGCCAGCAACCAAATAAACCCCACATGTGCTTAACGTTTAGTATAAATAGAGGTGCCTTGAAAGTCATTTGCACACACTCACTTGGGATCTCTTCCTCTCTACTTGTCTTTGGGTTTTAGTAGGAGGAGAGATTCTAAGGATAACGCTGCCCTAATGGAGCAAGGCTCTAAGCTGCCCTAATGAAGACGCCCTACCGCAGTTTATCAAAGAAGGCTCTACGCAGTCCTAGGAGGAGACACCTCTACGCAGTCAAGAAGGGTTCTACATTGTCTTAATGGAGATGAGATGCCCTAGCCGCAGCCAAATCTAGGAGCTCAAGTTAGCTGTCAAGGAAGGGCTAATGCTTCCCTATACACAGTCTTAAAAAGGAGGTAGATCTTGCCTTATCTTAGCCACAAGTAAGGGAGAGTCTTAGCCACAGGCAAGGGAGAGATTTTGCCACAGTCAAAGGAGAGCTCTAGCAGCGTAAAGGAGGAGATAATCCACATTCCAATAAAGGTGCCCTAGCCACAACATTTGAAGTGCGGATTTGATGCGGATTCTCTGTGGAAGAAGGTTGCAGCTCTAAGCAGCTAGGAAGGTGCTTCAGGGCAGATTTATGGGCAGCATAGGTATGTCTTCTTAGTCAGATCAGGCCACAGAAAATCAAAGATAAGTTGAAGTATTTATGTGTGGGTTCTCTGTCACAGGACCACTGAATAGGGTTGTTGCTACAGCTGCGTGGGAGGACCTTTTTGTGAGGGTCGAAAGGCTAGTTGAGGCCCTCTCTCTAGGCCGCATATGCCCAAGACAAAGCGCAATAGGACAAAGGTTCTTCCTTATTGTTTGGGGCTGCTTTATGGTACAGGTTGGCTGTAGGATATGTGGAGGAGGAGCTCATACTCTACAGCAAATTTGGATGACTATCATTGGACAACAAATCCTTGATGTAGCAGATCCAAGATCTGTAGGGTGCCTTAGGTGATTGGGACAGCTAGTACATGGCAGCCAGGTACAGCATGTCTAATTGGGACAGCTAGTACATGGTGCAACAATGGGACAACAATGAAGCTTGGTGAAGCATGGACAGCAGTAGCATGGTAAAGCATGGACCACTGCAAGCATGGTGATTCATGGAGCAGCAATGAAGCTGGATGGAGCAAGTAAATGAGACAGCATTACAACATGATGCAATACATGGACAGCAGTACATGAAACAACAGATGGGACAGCTAGTACATGGTGCAGCAAAGTGCAGTATGGTACATGGGACAGCAGTGGCAACATAAGGTGCAACATGATGATGTGTATAGCATGGTCATGAGGTCCAACAATGTGGCGATGGGTGCAGCACGGTGAGGTGCAGCATGATGACGAGATGCAACACAATGAAAGGTGAAGGAGAAACCTTGGAGAATCAGTTGAAGCAGCATGTCTTCAACTGATCTCATGTAGAGATGACCTATTTTCTTATCTAGAAAGTCTAAGTGTTGACTTATGTTGTAAATGTACTATCTCTCTCTCTCTCTCTGTTGAACTATTGAAGAACATATAAGAAGAATTGATCAAGCATTTCCCCACATTGGGGTTTGTCCCTGGCTAGCGCCACATCTTTTGTCCTCTTGTCTTGGCTTGTCTTCTGCTTTATGTTCTATTTGCAGTTTACTTTAATGTTGATGTGATTGCTAATCTGGAAAAGATATTGAGCTAACTGTGAAAATTGAAATAGATTGCTCTAAGCATAGAACATACCTAAACTTAACAGAGCCACACCTCATTATTGTCCCATAGTCTATTTTTTGCCTTGTTGGGTACCCCTCACAAGACTTGCTAGATTTTGAAGCAAGAAAGGCCTAATATTGACAGTACTTTGTTTTATTATCTCAGTGCATTCAATAATTTAGACACTACTTTTGTTGCAACAATTAAGATCGAAATAAATATCAACGCTTCAAGACACGTCCCAACCACTTTGTTGTGCTTGTTTGATTCTCAAGAATGAAGAAATCAAAAATGGCCCACTAAAGAGTCTCTCAAACTCAAAAAAGAGCAAGGGCTTACAAGTGAAGAGGTGATGGCCAAAACTGTTGATCTAATGAGTAATTTGAGCAACAAAATGATAATCTTTAAAAAGACATGCAGAGCCAATTGATCCAACAAGATATACATGTGAATCAAAGGCAGTACCAAAATAAAAAGCCATTTCAATATGGAAAAATGTTGAACACACAGAAAGCCCCTATACCAATTTTGAGTAATAACATTGTTGTGCATTATCCTGCGCCTACCCATTATTGCAAAGCATATAATGTCCCTCGGAATGGTGAGGGTGTGCAGTTTTTGCCAGAACAAGATACATGTTTTCCTCAAAACAATAAGAAGATTCTTCGAATATGCTATCAGATATAGAAAAAGGCAACCAACAAGTTTTCCAAATTGCAAATAGTAAAGGGATAAGTCCAAGTAGTGTATTTTGATTAGATGTTGATAAATTTGGTGCATGTAGATCGAATATGAAGCCAACTAGAAAGGTGTTTTCCGAAAAGCAAATGAGTGCTACTAGACGAGAGGAAGCCAGGGCTAAAGCTACATGCATGGTGGTAGAGATAACAAAAGACATATAATCCATTCATCAACAAAAAGACTCAGCAAACGGCCTCCTTTTATTCCATACATGCGGCAAAAAAGGGTCTCTAAGCATGACATCATCCTCCAAAGGTTAGTATCTCAATCAAGCAATGTACTAGAAGTGTTTTAACAATGCTCCTCGCTCCAAATCATCTCATCAACATGAAAAGGTGCATCCTCAAGTCATAACTCATCAACCACACATCATCATCAATAAGCCCATGTCATCACCCTAGGGCATGCAAGGGTGACAATGCAACCCTAGGGAATGACACCAACATCAAGGAGTGTATTATCCCTCAAACGATCGCAAGTCATCATCATCCTCAATAGGGTCCTGGAACAAGGCGACGCCCATCAAGAAGGTGCAAGGCTAGCATGGGGCCGTCCTGGGTCCTCTGGAGTACATCATTAATCCTTGCAACGTCCTAGCTTCTTTGTGCAATGTTTTGAACCTGCTGCCTACACCTACCTACAAGTCAATGAGAAAAGCCTTCAACCCCACAAGGTGTGGTTGGTGGCAAGGAACTCAGAGAAGGGGTTGTCACACTAATCCCGACTCTCTCTATTTGAGCTATCTCCTAGGTTAGCTAAGGGGGGTGGTCCCTAATGAAAAGTTAAGTTAAAAGATGTGAGTTTCTAGGAGGGTGTTATAGTGAAATGAATTACTTTTAGGGATTTATGAGCAAATAAAGTGAGCAACTTGAAATAACAATGCCAATCATTAATATGATTAAAAACCATAAAACCAATGCCTTATAAGGAATTTGCTCAACAATTTAAAGATATATTTGCTCAAAGTAAAATGCAATGCTCTCAAAAGAGAAAACAAAGTAACCCTGAAATGTAAATAAGAATTGTTAGCACAAGATATGTAAGATACAAAATGCTTTTGAGATAATCAACTTTATAAATCAAAACATGTGAAACATATCTTGCCAAAACCCAGAAATTAGTAATTAACTTGGAAATGTAAAAGAAAGGAAGTACTAAACCAAGACATCAATATGCAATTAGACTTGAAACATGAAAAGAAAACACTTGTTTGAAATTATTACAATACTTGCTTTTGGAATAGACTTTGCATATGAAAACTCAAACCATCAAGAAACAAGCAAAGTAAATGTAATGGAAAGTGCTTTTGGTTACAACAAGATTGCAATTTAACTCTTCAATCCTCAAACCTCACCCTCACCCAATGACATGAATCTCACAGTGAGGAGTCAATAAAAGAGTAGAGGATCCCTAAGATGTCTACTTCAACCAACTTATGTTGGAGGTAAAATTTTAATGAAGCTTGGGGCCTTCCTATACTAAAATGCCTAGATGAAATGCAAATTGTGTTAATTCCCCAAATTAAAATAATAATACATGCAAATGCTTCAAAGAGATTGATTTGCAATGCTTGAAAATGAAATAGTGTTCAACATAGGTTGCAATTATAACTTCAATTGGAGAAATAAAATTAGTTTACAAGTGTTGCATGTGTTTCATCACTGAATTAAAATGATACAAGTACTTTGCTTGAAAGTAAAATTTGTTTCAAATAGAAAATGACAATAAATTGCTCCAATATTCAAGATAACAATGTAGCATAAAATTGAAACCTGTATTCAAGTGCTCATGAAACAATTTACCAAGGTAAATGGAAACGAATCAAAGTTTGTTAAGAATATAAAATGCTTGCATGTAAAGGATGAATTGCCCAAAGTAAAGTGTAAGTTTATAGCTCCAAGCAACAATGAGAAAGAAAATGCAAAGCTCAAATGCAATAGTAACAAACTTTAACTTAATGAAATGTGATAGTGAGGTTGTGTTAATTCCCAATTAAAGCATGCATGTAAGTGAATGAACTACGAAAGCTTAAACCATGCAAATGTCAATCCACCCAAGAGAAGCCTCCCTTTAAATGGGAAGATAGGATACCATGGGAGAAATCCCAAGCTCCCACAAGCAAACTAGATCTTTTATTAATATTACAATGAGAAGAGGGCCCTTCAAAGTTCTCAACTATACTTCAAGGAGAGTCCTCACAATAATTGCTTGAAACTTGGACACTAGACCTCCTTTCTTGAGAAAGTAGTGACAAG
Organism: Pinus taeda; assembly: GCA_000404065.3. Taxonomy (NCBI): domain Eukaryota; kingdom Viridiplantae; phylum Streptophyta; class Pinopsida; order Pinales; family Pinaceae; genus Pinus; species Pinus taeda. The sequence goes on along the minus strand of APFE030293856.1, from coordinate 387,757 downwards.
ATCTCACAAAACTTATGCAAAGAAAACAAGGTGTGAGTTTCCTCCAAATGCCCTCGGCTTAAAGAGGAAAATGGACAGCCCTCCAGTGAACTCGACTTGGCCAAAATAAGCCTCAAAAGGGCTCATGACACCCTTGGAAATCGAACCCCCAACACTTGCCAAAGGTCCTGCAAACACTTGTTAGATGTTGCGGGAAGTTGTTCTTCAAAATCTGTCACACAAGAGTTAGCAAACAATCCAAACAACGGCTGCAAAATAAGTTAAGTATTAATGGAAAAATCAGCAAGATAAAATGTATATGCAAAATTATAATTTACAAAAGACTAAGCTAAAGAGTGAGAGTAAACTCTCGTCTTTGCTTAGTCATCTTCAAGCTCTTAGATAGCAAATTAAATAAATGAAGTACAATGTTTTTTTAAAAGAGATTTAAATTTAGAAGTTCTTGGCTTGTGTACAAGCTATGTGCCGAAATCCCTGCAAAACCACTTTGTAAGATAAGACTATGAAGGTTCAAAGAACAAATGAGAGCTCCCTTAAGAATATATCAAGAGTGCGTTGGTCTCTCCAAAGACTTCCCCTCACGCTTAATTCTGTAATCCCAACAAGATGTTCCCTCTACAAAACTTCAATCAAGAATTAGTTCCATATAGATTTAGCAATAAACAATGATAAGAAACTCTAGAGATTTATTTAAAACCAAACTAGAGCATTCTATACTAGAGCATACTTCTAATTCAAATGTCAATGCAAGATAGCTCTACATTAACAAATCTACAAGAGCATATGGAAGCAAATTAGATCAAAGCATGAGTAAAAGGAATTATACCAATGCTCAACAATTCATCACATTCGAAAAGGAGGAACACCTCATGAATGAAACCCCAAAGTCTTTATTGATATTTCCGAAAGTGTACAAGGCAACAACGCTTCCGCAAGCACAATAGCTAGTAACAATCTTATACAATGTGAGAGCCCATGGCTCTATTATATAGAGAGTTGGGAGCAAATCCCAATGAAGAATGACAATTACAAATGGTATTGGAGCCAATCCCAATGTAGAAGTGATTAAACAAGTGGCATGAGGTGACAATCTCAAAGATAAATTCGAATTTGTTGAATGGAGCTCCAATGCCAAGTGTAAAAATCGAATTCTGGCGAGTGGACATCATTTCTTCTTCCCTTATGTGCCAAATTTGAATTTTATGGTGGAATGACAAGTGTATATGGGTGGTAACCCATGTGGGTTCAAATTCCCACAAAAATATCCACCAAATATTCTCCCAAATCCTCCCAAATGTGCATTAACTTCACAAATTCGAATTTCCAAACAGCTTTTTAATTAATGCCAGAAATTCAATTTTATTTGAGCACATGTTCTTTCCTTCATTTTAGGAGTTCATATCACCTTGGGAATTCACTTTAACTCTCCCATAATTTTCCACCTCATTTCCACAACATTTAGCATGTGTGGATATTTATTTTTCTCCATTTATTTAATTTATGGCTTAATTAATTGCCAGATTTCCCACTAAACTTAGGAAAAGTGGGTTTTGAAGGCCCAAAACACATTATTAACCCCTCAAAGTGTGACATAGTAGAAAGTTGAGAGTGAGAGGTGCAATTTTGATTAATCATACCCCATACAAGTTCTCTAGACTACACTTATTACAATTTAAATACAATTTTATTTGCAATTTTTAACTTGTGGGAAATCTAAAAAATTAAAAAATGACTACCTAGACCTAACCAAATTCCACGAAATTTGTTGTGTGATCTAGTATGGTAATATACATCGACTCTAGACAATAAGATGTGTCAGGGACTCAACCTTCAAACCGTCACCACAGCTTTGGGGTAAAACGTGACTGAAAAAACCTAAAAAATTATTCGCCTCTGAAAAAGAAGGGATAATTAACCAGATAAAAAAAACACTCAAAAGTGTACTCGTTTGCTGATCGAGTCCCAACATCCTAGGCCTATTACAAACTCAAAACTCATCATTACTAGTATCACTTATTACAATTCCCCGTAGGATGTGGAATCTGGGTACAAGAAAGATGATGAGAAGATAGAAGTAGAGTTAAAAAAATCTATTGATTGACGATATCTGATGGTACAAGTGTCCTCTGGATCATCCTTGGGCATGGAGTCTTCATATAATCATCAGGTGCCACTTCTGTGGTCAACACAGTGCCTATCTTATAGAGTTGTGCAAGGTGTCATACATCAGTGTTGCGCCTCCTCAATGGTCAATGGTCATCTCAGTGTGGTCAATGTCGTGGCTTGAAGGTCCATAAGTGCTCTCATGCTGAGCTAGACATCCTCATCAAGGTGTTGGAGAAGTGTCAATCCATCCCTCCAAGGACATCAAATGTACCTGGGAGAAAACATCTAAGACATACCCTCAAAATCAAGTGACATCATCAACATTAGGTTTAAAAAACCATAAAAGTATCATAGCAGACCATATCTAATGTTAAACGCACAAAAATACTTCACACAAGCATTGCCTTCAGATATATTTCTAGCTAATGATTTGTAAACAAGTTACCACACTTGAGTATGGGACGGTTATCCCAAGGTCCTATTAGGTGCTTTCCAACCTAAGGGGAGGAACAGTTCCTAGGTCAACCCATCAACCAGTAGTTGCATGTGAGTACAATGGACATGGAAGATGCGACGGTCTTGGTATCAGCTAAGGGAGGTCCAACATCTTGAGTGTAATGATAAGAAGAGGGAGAAATAGTACGATCAAAGTTACCTCGTTCCTCAATGTATTTTTGCCACCTCTCTAGTGTGCCTTTTACTTCAATGATTCTTCTTTTTCTTTCTTGCATAGCCTAGGTTACTAGCTTACTTTATGTAGTCCAATACCCCTTTAAGATGTAGTGATTTCTTGTTGATTAGGTTTGGGACATTCATTAATTCCTTTCATTTAGATAGATCATGACCTTAGGCTAGGCTTTTGTCCATGCACTGCCAATTGTCCCAACCATCTTTTGCATTTTACATTTTCTTTCTTTTGCGGCTATATATGTTTTTAACATTCTTTCAGTTGCATCAACCTCTTAAGGGAAAAGTTCTAGGCACTCAAACATAAGGATAAAGGGTGACAAATGACTATCAACCCGAAAAATGAGGGTGTATAAAGGGATAGATGGAAGGTGATAAGTATAGATTACCATAGGCATGCTACATAAATTAGTGCCTCCTATTTGTGCCCCTCCTAGAAAGTGAAAAAACAGCCTCAAGGTCGACCACACTAGACTAGAAGCAAGGAATAACCACAAAGGTGAAGAGAGAGAACAAGGATACAATCAAGAGCGGTCAATCATCCAACTCAACTTGTGATTCATGCTAGAATGCCCTTTACATTAAATGAAAGCAAGTGATTATGGAAATTGTTAATGTACCTTATAATAGATGACCCACCTTCCTTCAAGAAGCAAGCTATATGATGGAAAGCATTGATAGAAGCATATATGGAGAGCTTTGAGTTGAGACATAACTATCCATAGATCATCATAGGGCTCCTAGCTTGCAAGCTGTAAAAAATAGGAGAAAACTTTCTCCTAGGGGTTACCCACTTGGATGGGTAACAGGTATTTTACCCATGCACTTCCAAACCTCTCGATTGTTAATGTATAGTTCTTTAATCAAATCATTCAAAAATGTGGTCTTCACTTTCATCTAGGGTAAAGGTCAACCAAAAGTTGATACAATAGATATAATGACTATGATAGAAGTAAAGCTTGCAACTAGAGAAAAATCCCATCATATTCAACTCCCTCTTAGAAAATCCTCTAGCTATGTATCAAGTCTTGTACTTCTATATCCTCCCATATGTTGCATGCTTAACCTTGTATAACCACCCAAAATCGATTACATATTGTCCCACTAGTATTGGCACAATCTCCCATACATCATTCCTTAAGATGGAGTCAAACTACTCAACCATGGCACCCCACGATACCTGTTTTGCATTAGCCTCCTCCAAGTTGGAAGGCTTTGCATCAATGATAGAGGAAAATAATGCAATATAAGAAAGAAATGTTCTTAATGGATGATCACCCAAAAAGTACACCTAGGCGCTCCCGCTTGCTCTGATTTGTTCAATGTTTGGGTAAAAGCCATCTCGACTTCTTCGTCGAAATAAAAGGTAATAATGCTTATCCCTTTGTACTATGATCTTGTTGATATGAATCTTAATGTCTCGTCGCCTTGATCAAACATCAAATCAACCACCATCTCACCTTCTACACTCTCTATGGTGTAGGAAATTGTGACTAGGTTCGGTCTTCATAATGACCTTTTGTAATCATGACATTGTATAAAGAAAGAAAAAGAAAAGAAATTTTGTTTTTATTTAAAGCATCGGTTTCATGCTCAAATTTACGTCAAAAGTGTGTTCTTCATGCTTCTAAATCTTTCTAGGACAAAGAAGAATTTATGTCATATATTATAGTCCCATTTGGACTCATTGTAACAAGGAAAAATATTTATTGTGTCAAGAAAAGCCATTTATTCCTTCAAGACCAAGTCGGCCTAGTCAAGGTAAAGTCGGCCTAAAGGAGCGTTATTTAACCCCTCAAGAAAGCTATAAATAAGAGCGACTTCGACTCAATTGGAACACACTCTCAAGAAAGTTTGAACTGCAATAGCGAAGAAGAAAGAAGAACAAAGAAGACAAGGAAATAGAGGAAGAAGTCTAAGAAGTGAGGCCTCTTGGGAAAACTATATTTTATGTCCACATGTGCGAGGTCTCCTAGGGTTTTTGTGTGAGTTGCAAGGGCCGAAATTGCAATGTGAAGCTGCAATACAAAGTTGCAAGGCCAAAATTCTGGATTGCAGCTGGGGTGACTTTCGCAGATTTTGGAAGAACTGGTTCATTGGGAAGAGATCTTGTCGTTGGGCTAACTTGGTTCTTGGGAGGATTTTGGGCTTTGGTCTTTGGGTCGTGGAAGTCTCATTGTAAGAAGATTCCATAAGAAGAGAAGCTTTCTTTCCGGGTTTTCCCCTTGGAGGGGTTTTGCCCTAGCTTGGAGCCTATATCTTGTATACTTTGTCTCATTGTGATCTTCATTGTTTTGGTAATTTCTTGGTGAACAAGAACTAAAGAAGTAAAAAAAAAGCCAACTAACATCACAAGTAATTATCAAGTTAAGGAAAAGCATCTATAATCTACAAGTCTCTTGATTTTCCAACACGATATTAGAGCTAAGGTGCAAGAAGACTGAAGATCAAATCCTCGTTGGCATTATGGCAAAGATTATGAAGAAGGGCTTCAAGTTTCTTGGGAATCTAGCTTCATCCATCAAGGGTTGCATCCTAATGATGATCTCCAAGCTAACAAAAGAAGTGATAAATGGAAGTCTATTCTCTGCATTATTCGGCACTTTCAAGGACAAGAATGTATGGGTTATTGATAGTGGTGCTTCTAGACATATGACAGGAGAATGCAGTCAACTCCAGACTTTGTCAAAAGGAACCTCCTCTCATTCTATCGAACATGGAGACAAGAAGAGCTATCTAGTGAAAGGGATAGGATCTACTTCGTTGGAGCTCGAGTCTAGTGGAAGTATTCACCTCAACAACATTCTATATGTTTCAGGTTTGAAGAAAAACTTACTTTTTATTTCTTGTTTAGAGGATAAGGTTGATAGAATTGTTTTTGTTGATGGCAAGGTTTTGGTTTTGGGCAAGGACTCTAGTATTGATAATGCTAGGGTAATTGGGATTCGTGAGGGAACATTATATAGACTTTTTACACCTCTATCTCAAGCCCTGGTTCACTTAGATGTGAACCCTTCTGAACTATGGCATAGAAGGTATGGACACCTTCATAATAGATTTTTCCATCTCTAAATCAAATAATCAATGGCATCCCCAAATTGAAGGAAGAACATGAAGGGACCTGTAAGGGTTGTGCTCTAGGCAAGAATGTGAAGAAGCCATTTGAAAAAAGTGATAACAAATCTAAGGAAGTTTTAGATCTCATACACTCTGATGTATGTGGTCCTATGGTAGTAAAATCTCTTGGTGGGCATCAATAATATGTGACCTTCATTGATGATTTCTCAAGAAAAACTTGGCTATACCTCCTCAAGAACAAAGATGAGGTATTCGAAAAGTTTCAAGAATTCAAGAATGAAGTGGAAAACCTAACTGAAAGAAAGATCAAGATTCTGAGGTCCGACAATGGTGGAGAATATACCTCCAAAGAATTGATAGTGTTTTGTAAGGAAGCAAGGATTAAGAGGGAGCTAATTGTTCCCTATAATCCTGAACAGAATGGCGTCGTTGAAGGGAAAAACAAAACAATTGAAGAATGTGTAATAGCTATGCTTCATGATCAAGATCTCCCTCAATTCCTGTGGGGAGAAGCATGCGTAAATATTGTCTACTTGCAAAACCGAAGAACTCACAAGATTCTCAACAACATGACTCTGGAAGAAGCATTTACAAGAAAGAAGTCAAGTGTGGATCATCTTCGAATATTTGGATGTCTTGTATATATACATATACCAAATGACAAAAGGAAAAAGTTGGATCCTGCCAGTATGAAGGGCATCTTTGTTGGGTATACTGCTTCATCAAAAGCTTACAGAATCTATATTAAGGAGAATTGTCGAATCGAAGTAAGCACATATGTCATGTTTGATGAAAGTATAGCTTACAAGAAATCAAAAGATGTTCCAGTTGATTCTGATGAAGAAGAGATACCTATCTTTGAGGATATCTCGAGAGACAATGACGGTCAAGATCCGACATCAACTCAAGAAGATGTTGAAGGTCCTAGTGAGCCTGTGCAATGAGTAATTATACCTGAAAAACGAAAGAGGCCTGCTTGTTGAGAACTACTCTACAAGAAGCAGAAGGACACACAGCAAAAGGGGCCTTTAGAAAAAGTAAAAGACCAAAAAGGTATTTTGGATATGCTACATATATGACGAAGCTCATTGAAGTTGAACCTTCATCCTATGAAGATGCAGCCAAACATCAAGAGTGGAGGAATGCGATGCAGGAAGAATACCAGTCAATTATGAAGAATGATGTCTGGGAAATCCTTCCTAGGCCAACAGACAAATCGATAGTCAGTTCAAAATGGATATATAAGATAAAGCATGTTGCGTATGGGAGCATTGATAAATACAAAGCAAGGTTTATAGCAAGAGGCTTCTCACAAGAAAGAAAGTATTGATTACGAAGAAACCTTTGCTCCTATAGCTAGATATACAACAATTATATTGCTTGTTTCTTTGGCTACTACTATGGGATGGAACATCCATCAAATGGATGTTAAGACAGCTTTTCTGAATAGGACTATTGATGAATAGGTTTACAAGGGTTTGAAATAAATTAGAGGGAGACTTATGTCTACACACTGAAGAAAGCTCTATATGGCTTAAAGCAAGCACCTAGAGCTTGGTATGCAAAAATGGATGCATACCTATTGAGACTTGGTTTTGCCAAGAGTTTTGCAGATCCTAACCAATACATCAGGGTGGTCCAAGGTGAACCAATCATCATACTATTGTATGTGGATGATCTACTTTTTACAGGTATAAAGCATCGAATTCAGGAATGCAAGAAGCAGTTAGCAGCCGAGTTTGATATGAAGGATCTTGGGATTATGCATTATTACATGGGATTAGAAGTTTGGCATAACTTAGAAGTGAGGTGAAACATATCTTGGTCAAGGTAAATATGTCATCAAGATTCTTCAGAAATTTGGCATGATGGACAGTAAGCCTATGATGATTCCTATCATTACCAATCTAAAGAAGTTGAGGAGTTCAGATTCTAGTCCGATAGATCCTACTTGCTATAGACAATTGAATGCGTCCTTGATGTATCTGGTAAACACTAGACCTAACATTTGGTTTGCAATAAATGTCCTCAATTAGTTTCAGATGGAGCCAAAGCATAACCATTGGATAGCAGCCAAACACATCTTTAGATACTTGCATGGAACCATACATCACTGCCTCCGGTATAATGGTAATGAGATCAAACTCATGGGATATACAGATTTCGATTAGGGTGGCAGTGAGACAAATGGAAGAAGCACAACAGCTAGATGCTTCAGCTTAGGATCTTCCATGGTCTCATGGATGAGCAAAAAGCAGGATACAACTGCTTTGAGTAGTGTTGAAGTTGAGTATGTGGCTACAAGTGAAGCTTGTCAGTAAGCAGTTTGGCTCATGAAGTTACTATTAGATTTATTTGAAGGACCGCTTAGCCCTACACGCATACATTGTGATAATGAAAGCTACATAAGATTGATAGAATATCTGATGTTTCATGCTAGGACGAAGAACATAAATAATAACTACCACTACATCAAAAGCCTGGTACGAGATGGGGTCATGGAGCTGCATTATATACGTATAGATGAACAAGTAGCAGATATTATCACTAAAGCGTTACCAAACAAGAAGCTTAAGTACCTGAAGCATATAAATAATAACTACCACTACATCAGAAGTCTAGTACGAGATGGGGTCACGGAGCTGCATTAGATACCAACAAATGAATAGGTAGCAGATATTCTAACTAAAGCGTTACCAAACAAGAAGCTTGAGTACCTGAGAGGTAAGCTTGGTTTGTTGGACATCTCTTCCCTAATTGAGAGGGTGTGATGTTGGATAGTTCTTCTCTTTATGTGTCATGCACTAGACCAAGACTAACAGTCGTAAGTCTTAGTGAAGGCCATAAGGAAAGAATGGAGTCTGGAGGATTGGATAAGCATCTAAGATTGGAACTTCTTATGGATTATCGAATCCAGGAAAGAAGTTGTAGACCGATACATTTTTAGGATAAGGTAGGGCATCCAAGATAAGAGTATTCAAAGAGGACAGAAATTCTTTGAGGATTCAGCACTGGAAATTCAAGATAAGAATAATCCTAAAAGGGCATACCCGGTGAACATTCGGATGGGATATGTACCTTAGAGGTAGTATAGCGGCTCACGTAAAGCCTCCCAACATAATTCTCTCGAATAAAGATGAGCTTGTCTAGTTAAGGCCTTCAATGACAGTGTTGCTCATGATATAGATGCTTGACAGATGGCTTATCAATCTGACTCTTCTTATGAGAATGCTTCAAGATTAAGATTCCTTGTACTTCATGATGGGATTATGAATACCTCCCTAGTTAAGAGGGAGTGTTGGAAATTGTAACTAGGTTCGGTCTTCATAATGACCTTTTGTAATCATGACATTGTATAAAGAAAGAAAAGAAATTTTATTTTTATTTAAATCATGGGTTTCATGCTCAAGTTTAGCTCAAAAGCATGTTCTTCGTGCTTCTAGGTCTTTCTAGGACAAAGAAAAATTTATGTCATGTATTATAGTCCCATTTGGACTCATTGTAACAAAGAAAAATATTTATTGTGTCAAGAAAAGCCATTTATTCCTCCAATACCAAGTCGACCCAGTCAAGGTAAAGTTGGCCTAAAGGAGGGTTATTCAACCCCCAAAGAAGGCCATAAATAAGAGGGACTTCAACTAATTGGAACACACTCTCAAGAAAATTTGAACTCCAATAGCGAAGGAGAAAGAAGAACAAAGAAGACAAGGAAAAAGAGGAAGAAGTTGAAGAAGCAAGGTCTCTCGGGAAAACTATCTTTTTTGTCCACACGTGCGAGGTCTCCTAGGGTTTCTGTGCGAGTTGCAAGGGCTGAAATTGCAAGACAAAATTGTTGTGCGAAGTTGCAGTACAAAGTTGCAAGGCTGAAATTCTAGATTGCAGTTGGGGTGACTTTCGCAAATCTTGGAAGAACTAGTTCGTTGGAAAGAGATCTTGTTGTTGCGCTGACTTGGTGCTTGGGAGGATTTTGGGCTTTGGTCTCTAGGTCTTGGAAGTCTCATTGTAAGAAGATTCTATAAGAATAGAAGCTTTCTTTCTGGGTTTTCCCTTTGGAGGGGTTTTTCCATGGCTTGGAGCCTATATCTTGTGTACTTTGTCTCTTTGTGATCTTCATTGTTTTGGTAATTACTTGATGAACAAGAACCAAAGAAGCAATAAAAGGCCAAATAACATCACAAGTAATTATCAAGTTAAGGAAAATCATCTATAATCTACAAGTCTCCTGATTTTCCAACATATGGGAGGCTTCTAGGAACTTCAGGACCATCTGTTCGCATTAGAATTGATATCTCTACTTACAACTAGCTTCTGCTACATTAGAATATAGATATGGTGATCCTTTGGATGTCTCATTACATCCAACAAAATACCCCTAGTATTAAAAGGATCCAATTTAGTTTTCTTCTCATCATGCACATGAATATAAACACGATAACCAAAAACACAAAAGTGTGGTAGTTATGGTTTATCACCAACAAAGGCCTCTTCTAATGTCTTATTCTTCAATGCCCTAGGAGGACATTGCTTTAAAATGTAGACAATTGTATTGCAAGCCAGCACCCAAAGACACATCGCCAAATCCAAACAATAGATCATGGCCTTGGCAATCTTTATGATGGACTAGTTTTTCCTTTCTACAACCCCATTTTGGTGGTGGGTTATATGGTACTACCATCTCCTTCTTGATTCTTGCTTCCCTATAGAACACATTGTGCTCTCTTCCCTCATCAAAACTCAGCACTTTCAATCTTTTTACTTGTTTGATTCTCCACAAAGGATTTTATTAAAATTGGCAACTAGGGCCAAATTCCACCTTGGGACAGCTCTTTTGATGGAGATGATGATTGCATTAAATCCCTCTTTTCGAGAGGACAAAAATTGATATAAAGATCATCTCATTTGGACAAGCAGAAGTATGATTTTGAATCTATGCCCACTCATGTACTATTTGTTCAGGTCGGCCTCATCATCATGTAGGCTCAGAAATCCCAATGGATGTGTCCCTTCACCCACAACGAGTTGTATAAATACAAGTCTCCCTCCTCCTCATTTGGCACATTCATCACTCACTCATTCTCTCTCCTTCTCTCATTGGTTCATACAGCTATTGGGCAGCTTCTCTCTCTCTCTCACACGTGTGGCAAGAAGGACAAAATTTCAAACTAAATTACAGGGCCGAAAATCACAAAAAATTTTGCAGTTTGACTAGTGTTGACCAAGGGCTTGTTGACCAGCTTTGACAGTAATTTTTGGAGGATCTTTTGTCTTTTTAGGCCGCATTTCTGGGCACAGAAATCGAGGGAATCTGGGCAGTTTGACCAGAGAAAATTACAACAGTTTTTCTCTCTCCTTTGACCGAGTTTGACTAAGTTGTTTTGTGCTAACTTTAACCTCCTGATCAGGATGATTTATTGTTGATTTGACCAGTGTTGACTTTCTGGTTAGGGCTGAAGTTTGACTGCAGTTGACTGCAGAAATTTACACAGTTGTTTTGACTTTGAATTGGGCAAGTCAATTTGACTTTTGTACTCTCTCTCTCTCTGCTAAACTTTTGATATAATAATAAGAAGAATTGATCAAAGGGTTTTCCCCACAATGGGGTTTTTCCCTGGCATCCACCAAATCTGGTGTCCTCTTGTCTGGGCTTGTCTTCTGCATTTTGTTTCATGTCCTATTTGTTTTTACTGTCAATGTGATTATTGTGATTGCTATTGGAAATTGAAAATTGCTATTAGGCTGCTAAGGAACATTGAAGTAAATTGTGTTAAGCATAGAACATACCATTGTTAACTAAAATTAACATGGTATCAGAGCCCAAGTGAAGACAAAGCCCAAGCAAGAGTGAGAAAAGCAATCACTAAGGAAAGCTATTAGAGAAGAATATTGGTCTAGCTTCAATGACGACTACATCATACTTCAAATCCGAGGATAAGCTCAAGGACAAATCTGACTGTCATGCATGGAAGATGACTTTGGATTTGATTTTGGAAGAGAAATGATGCTATGGACTATGTAAAGGGAAGAGTGGTGGAGCCTCCTTCAAATGCACCTGTTGTTGTAAAGACGAAATACAAGAAAGGTGAGGTCAAAGCTAAAAGAATTATCATTGATTCCATTCAAAAGCATTTGGTTGCCTATATTTCTTATTTGGAAACATCTAAGGAGATGTATGATAAGTTGGTTGGGATGTTCAAAGTAAACAATGCAAATCAAATCCTCTTTCTCAAGAACAAGTTGAAGACCATCAAGATGGATAGAGGGGAGTCTAACAAATCGTACTTCATGAGGATTACAAAAATCAAGAATGATCTTCTATCTATTAGAGAAGTTGTTGCTGACAGGGAGCTCACTCTCATTGCTCTTGGAGGTCTCACAAGAGCATGGGATCTATTTAACACCACTATTCTTAACAATGACAGGATTCCTAATTTCGATGAATTATTGGCTAGATGCACACAAGAAGAGACAAGGATGATGGAGAGAGACAAGTGTTGAAATTTCTAAGTATTACCCGTTAGAAATTTTTCTATATTCTCTAGTTTATTTCGCCTACTTGTTTAATTACTAACAAGTTATTTAACCATATAAATACTGAAATAAACACAATACAGTATCAACCATCTACAAATCAACAGCTGAAAGAAATATACAAACACACAAGGGACACTGTTATTTTTGGACAAACGTCCCTGTAAAAACCCAACTTGGGCAAACCGATGCAACAGTTCTGAGGGTTTTGTTATTAAGCAGCTTTTCTTGAGTACATTGGGTGCCAAACTGGCTCACCTGACAGAGATAAAAAAAAATATGGTAGTAATACCTCTCTTCGAAAGCAGATATTCTGAAAGTTTGCTCCACGAAACCCTATCCAGCACCTCTTTGAGGCACAGCGTCAGCCCTCCCGGCCTCTGCATCGGCCTGAAACCCTCTGCGTCAGCCCTCTGAGGCTCTGCGCAGCCTCTCTGGCCCTCTGCGTCACTTCTGCAGCCTCTGCATCACTCAAGCAAGCCCTTCTGGACTCTGCGCAGTCACTGCTAGCCTCTGCGTGGCTCTTGCAGGCTCTACGTCTGCCTTTCTGCCTCTGCATTAGTCTTCCGGCACTATCTTTGCCTTGCACTCACTGCCCCTCGCTGCAACACTGATCACTGGTTCGATTTCTCTTAGCAAACCCCGCTCTAGAAAATCAAACCGACTAATCACTCTGGCGTGTCTCCAACTGACCCTCAAACCTCCTCTTATACTTTTTCTATTGAGTCTTCAACAACCGAGATTACATCTCTAATCAACGGTTAAGATTAGATTTGCTTAATCCATGTCATTTAGAACCTTCTAACCCAGTTTTATATTAATACCGATTAATAATTTTATTTTCCTAAGTTTAGACTTAGGAACCCATTAAAAATATTAATTATTTTAATATCTTCTTCACCAGGTAGAATTTCCCCAAACCATTTATGAATCTTGGGGATCTCATGTGCTTTAGCCTCTCCACCAATTTTCATGGCTAGAGCACATCCGATGCTACCGCAAATCAACACTCCTTCTTAGCAAGGGATGTGCTCTAGTAACACTCCACCACTGAGCATCACCCTGATCATCCAGCACCGGTACCTGTGTTGATGCTTGGCCTTCCTGCCCAACATCCTCTGCACTGCTACATCCTTATTGTTGCCCATGGCTCTACCACTGCCACTGCTACATCTATACGGCAGCTCCCTCTGCATCTGTGCCTACTGCTGGTCCTTCCTCCCAACTCTGCATCTACACTGCATCCGTGCTGCTGCTGGTCCTTCCTCCCAACTCTACATCTGCACTGCATCCCTCTCTCATCATGCTGCATCGTGCTGCCCATAGAACTACCACTGCTACTGCTACACTGCAACTCAGTTACTGAGACTATGGTAATTGATCTACCCAACCATTGACATCCTTGTCAAGCTAGAAACCCTCCTGATGTTGAAGCTCTCTCTGTCGTTATCCTGTGCTCCCTCTGTTGTCTCTTCGTTGCTGCAACAGCCTTTGTGCCTCTCTGAAGCGAACAAAGTTCCTTCTATAAATTAATTACTCCAGAAGACTTGGAATATCAAGATATCCATTAAGGATATAAATAATATATTAAATATGTGAATAAGAATAAGAATGATAATGATTTACAATGGGAACAACAAGCTTGCTTATATATCACGCAAGTGTCTCTTCATGAAGAGTCATGTCCTATTAGACATGCCTCTTCAACCTAATTATTAGCTTAACTTAACTATTATTTATGATTATTATCTTTTACATTATATTTATATTATTTATATATTTTATTCGTTACATTGCCTCGTTCCTCAAAAAGCTTTGTCCTCAAAGCTTGTCGATGAAAAAAAAGCTTGATCTCTTTTTCGGCCTTGAAAGTCTTTCTTTCTTGGAACAGTCATCTTTGTCGATACAAGTTGATATGATCTTCTTAGTGACAAACAAAATTGTCGCACTGAGAAGGGATCAGACCATCCCAGATTAATTTTCTGTATGGTATTCTGATCACTGGAATTTTGTAACAACTTTTCAGCATGAGACTGGATGGATGTTACGTCATTATTCTCTGAAACATTAATTTGTTGTCTTTGGTTTGAATGGTCCTGATACGTAGCTTGGTTGATTTGTCTACTCTCGTGATTCGAATGCTGATATAAAGTTTTTAGATTTTCTTTTGGTGAAAATGTTGTTGAATTGGTTATGGAACATTCACTTGGGATGTCCATTGTCTGCACTGCAACATCTAAGCGTGTCGTTTCTTCAACTGACTTGTCTTCTTGAGTTGTCATATTCACTGGATCGGTATTCGTTCCCTTATTTTCAACTTGAATTGTTGTGACTGCAGATTTTGATACTTCTTCTTGAGTGACTTGCTCCAACTTATCTTTTAATGCTTTCTTATCTTCCTTAAGTTTCTTAGTTTGATTGAGTAGACTTTGATTATGGTTTCTCAGACGTAAATTCTTTGGTTTTTGAATTAAACACTATTCTTTCAGTTTTTTTGAATTTAAGTTTTTCATCTTTTAGATCCTCTGATTGTTCTAATAATTTTTTATAAGGTTTTTTAAACGTAAATTTTCCTCTTCTTGTTCTGATAAATGCTGCTTGAGTTCTTTCTTTGAGGCTTTAGTCTTCTTTACTTGTGCTAGTAATTTTTCGACGTGGTGCTTGAGACGAGAAATTTCTTCGTCTTTTTCCATTATTTCTTTGTAATGCATATCCACAAGTCCAGCATATTGTTCCTTAAGTATTGTGATTTCTTGTTTCATATCTCTTTGGAATTGTTTTTGTTCATTTATTAAAGATTCCATTTTTTTCACTTCTTTTATCTTCCTTTTTTTTTCAACAATTTATTTATTTATTTATTTCTTCTTCTTCTTCTTCTTCTTCTTCTTCTTCTTCTTCTTTTTTAATGATATTCTCTTTCGTTTTTTTTCTTTTTTATTCTCTTTTTATATAATTTCTCCTTTATTTTATATATATAGCTCTTCTTTTTCTTTTTCCTTGTTATTCACTCTTTTAATAAAATTTAATAATAATACTGTAATTTTTTTTTTATATATATAATATAAAAATTATATATATTATATAATTTTAATTTATATATATATAAAAATAATATATAAATTTATATATACTTTTTGAGACCCGATTCTCCTTTTACACATAACTATATAAGGCTTATATAGTATCCCTTTTATAATTATAATAATATTTATTTTTTTTCTCATAAAATTGGATGAGATGTGACTCTTGGTACGGTCACAATCTTTAACGATTAAAATTATTTAGATCACACCTTTTTTCTCAACGTTATCAAAATATCTTTTACTTTTAAAATACCATGGGCAATTACTATGGGTTGTTTCTAAAACCTCGGTTAATGTTCTCCCCGTAAATGTAAAACTTATCACTAGTTTCTAAAACCACGGGCAATTACTAATGGTTTCTAAAATACCATGGGTTGTTTCTAAAACCTCAGTTAATGTTCTCCACTTAAAAATGTAAACTTACCACTGGTTTCTAAAAAAACCACGGGCTTTTCCACGTAAAAAATTTTAAATATACTTGAAAAGGTTCCCGCTTATCTTTATTATGCACTTTTATCAATAATGTAAAACCCTTATCTATATATAGATATATTTCACCTTTTTTTTTTGTTTGTTCACAATATATTATTTCCTTTCCTTTTTTTTATATACCCTTCTTCTTTATTCTTTATTAAAAAAAAATTCAATAATGGCCACAGACCTAAAAAAAGGAGAATCTCCCAATATATAGCGAAACGCTTCAATTATGACAACAACAAAGTTGATAGGTTGACAGCCAAAGGCCTAGTGATCAGCAACGTGGCTCTGATACCAATGAAGCGAACAAAGTTCCTTCTATAAATTAATTACTCCTAAAGAGTTGGAATATAAAATTATCCATTGAGGATATAAATATTATATTAAATGTATGAATAAGAATAAGAATGATAATGATTTACAATGAGAACAAGAGGCTTGCTTATATATCAAGCAAGTGTCTCTTCATGAAGAGTCATGTCCTATTAGACGTGCCTCTTCAACCTAATTATTAGCTTAACTAACTATTATTTATGATTATTATCTTTTACATTATATTTATATTATTTATATATTTTATTTGTTACATTGATCATCTGAGTCCCTTCTTGATGTATAATGGTAGGCTTAGTGTGACAGCACTGCGGCCCTCATTCTCGCACGTGTGAGAGGTACCCTAGAGAATAGTGTCTTTTTCCCTTCGCTAGAGAGATAGCCTTCTTCGCTTGTCTTGGGAGGGCCTTGTAGGCCTAGCTTCAAACCCAAACAACACTAATTGATGGATTGTTTGTCCCTATTGTGATACTTGCAAACTTAACCACCTTTTCTTCGCACATGTGACTATTCCTAGCCCTAGAAACAATCCTCTTCACTTTGATTTTTCTCCTCCTTCCTTCGCTGCACTAGGAGGCCTCTTCTTCGTCTTTTGTTACCCTTTCTCTTGCCTTCTTTCTTCGTAGATTTCAGAGCTCCATGACTGACGATGTAATGGAGTGGACAACCTCTATATAGAGAGAGGACTGTCCCTCCTTTTAGGCCGACTTGTTATGCTTACTTTGGATGGCTTCTTTGGTGGTGTCACATGCTTGAAGGAGATTCTTTGATGGTGCCTTTGCTTAGGAGGAGACTTGACTTTGCTTGGAGGCGTATTCTTTGACTTCTATACAAACATATACATGGTGCAACATGCCCTTAAGGTCTTCAACATTTCTTTTGACTATTTGACTCACATATAGCACTTTACTTGTGCTAGACCTATTTCAATGAGCAAGAAACTCATTGACATATATTATAAAAATAGTATTTCTTTTCTTGAATAAATACAAATATCAAAAGTACATTTATGAAGACTGAACCTAGTTACATTTCCTTCAACACTCCCTCTTAACTAGGGAGGTATTCATACAACATTACAAGATGTTTGGCTATGTTTCATTTTCTAAAGAATTCACATAAGAGAAACCGGATTTGCAACCCATCTGTTATAGCATTATATCAATTAGCATTGTCATAGTGCAAGGCCTTGACTAACAGCTCCATCTCTTCATGAGACCATGAGCTACAATGCTGGCGAGACCAACGATTTATAGACACCTTCATCATTGTCTCTCAAGATACATACCCACCCAGGTGTTCACTGAGTATGACCTTCTAGGACTATTCTTATCTTGGGTTCCCAGCCCTCAAAGAATAGCAGTGCTCTCGCCTACTCTTGTCTTAGATGCCCTACACATCCTCAAAGAGTATCGGATGCTAGATGATTACCTAATCCTCCCATTCTTTCTTCCAAGTGAAGACAAGAATGTTGTGTCTATCACTTCCTCTCAATTGAGGAAGACATGCCCAAGTATCCTCTAACAAGGTACTTGTCCAAGTCCCTTTGTAATTGGACACTTGTTATAACTCCCTCTTAGCTAGGGACTTGTTCATTCATCAGCAACTTCTTCTTCATGGGTCCTTCAGCTGCTCAATCTTTTTCTTTCCTTCGATGCGATGAAGTCTTTCTTCGAACTTCCTCTTGGTTGGGCACCATCCATCAATCACTTTCCTTCCTGGCTTGACATGTCATTGCTTCCTTCGTGGAAAGTGGTTTTCTTGTCATCTGGCTATTCCTTTTTCATCTTGTCCATGCTTCAGAATACTCTTCTCATGAATGATTCATTGAGCTTGCTTGTTCCCATGCTTTGATCTAGTAGCCCTTCATGACTTCATCCTCATATTCCTTCAACATTGTTTTGCTTTCGTTGGATGGCTTCCTCATGACAACATCTTTTGTATAGTAGAATCAGTTATTTGCACCTTTCATATCTCCAAGGCCTTCATAGGTGTCAAGGGTCCTTCCTTCCTTTGTCAGAGTTGTCCTGCCTTCTTTCGGGAGATATCTTAAAAGTATCTTGTCAAATAGTGATTGTCGGTGTTCATGGTGTTCTTCACATGCTTGATCTCTTTCTTCATTTGCTTCTCCTTAGATAGATTGGTCAACCACCTTATGCTCCTTGAGAGACAACTTCTTCATTACTTGCTTCCTGGGCTAGTCAGCGTTTCTTCTTGCTTCTTAGTCAGCAATGTCATACTCCTTATGTGAGCATATTCTTTTGTTGACCTTCATAGCATTGTAGTACATGCCTTCGAGCATGTCATTGGTGAAAGAGATTCTTTCCCACTTGATCATGTTATGGAACTATTCCCATGACTCAATATTATCCAAATGATAACATCACTAAACTTTTATGTATACATACCTCATCTTGATTCTCCTTTGATCATCTTGACATTATTTGATTGTCCTTGGTGTGGTTCTTCTTGCTTCATCTTAGCTTGCCTGCATATCATCCTTTTCTTGAATCCCATGAATCAGATTCCCAATGAGACATCTTCTTTTGTTTATGGATCTTCTTTTGAAGATTCCATCATAGGATCTTAAAGACCCTTACCCTGCAAATGTTCCTTTTCTTTTGATGATGGAGGTCTTCTAAGATTCTTAATCATGATCAATTTTCTTTTATTGTGGATGAGGTCCTTTACTAGGTATGCTCCTTCTACATGAATATATTGAGCTATATCTATCATGCTCCTATATTCTAGAAGATATTTCTAACCATGCATTTTGTTTGATAATAAATGCTCCTTCTACATGAGTATCTAGAACTCTATGTACTTCATGCTGCTAGGTTCTTGAAGATGTTTCTAGCCATGCAATTTCATTCTATTCCTACATGCGCCTATACTATTCAAAACTTTGAAAGAAGACTTTAAGTAAAGAAGTAGACTTAGTCATAGAAGAGATCTGGAGGATCTTCCTTCTTTTGCTTTCTGTCTTCTTCTTTTATTTCTTGAGTCATACGACCCTCTTCCCTTTTTCTCTTGTTGTTGTCGTCCTTCTTAAGTTTAGTCAATTCCTTTTGTAGAGTCCATATTCTTGGCATCCAAAACATTGGATTTTGGACATATCTTTGTTGTTGGTTCTCCATGGACCAAATTTGCCAAATTTTCCCTTTCTCTTGGACATGGTAGCAAATGCTTGCTCCTTTGATCCCACATCTTCCTTGGCTTTGAGTCTCGTTTCCTCTATTTTGCATAGAGACCACATTTCACTTAGCGTGGTAACTTCCTTCTTGGCATATATGCTAGATGTGAAGTTGCCCTAATCCTCAGGTAGAGCATTGAGTACTACAGTTGTCATTTCTTTGTCGGACATGACTTCCCCTAGCTCTTGAAGTTGATCTCTCATCTCAGAGATCTTCATGAAGTAGGGAGCTATTCCTTCCTTTGATATCTTCATCTTGTACAATTCACTTCTTAGAGATATCACTTCTCCGGTTGTGGTTACCTTGAATAGCTCTACTAGTTTATCATAGATTTCTTTTGATGTTTCAAATTTGGAGACATAAGAAATGAGAGAGTCCTTGATAGATTCTATTAGAATCCTTTGAGCTCTTGTCTCATCCTTATTGTACTTGGCTAAGGCTTGGGTTTGTTCCTTAGCAGGGATAGCGATATTCCCTATGACATGTTCTAGAAGTTCATTCTGAAGTAAATCAATCCTCTTCTTCCATGCAAGAAAGTTATTGGTGCCTACCAATTTGTTGCTTTCCTTGCAAAAAGACATTGATGTATATTCAGAAGAGGACACATCGTTACTTGATAGATTTTAAAATGTAGTTGACCTCTTTTCTCCTTGAAGTCTTGATGGCTTGCTTTCCTTGAATCTTGATGTTCCTCAAGATGTCTTCTCCAAGTGAGCTAGCTTGATGATGAGACTTGCCTGATGAATTGAGGCTTGATGTAGGTCCCTCTTTGATCTTCTCTTCTTTGTAGTTGCCTTTATATAAGGCTCTTCTTCTAGCTTTGTAGTCTCCCCTGATGAATGATAGATGATAGACCTTCTTGCCCTTGACATGATAGAGACTTCTTGGCTTGATGCTTCAACTTTTGTAGATGTCCTTCCTTGATGAGTGTTCTTGAGATGCCCTTTCCTTGATGTGTCACCTTTGCTTTGATTCCATGTTGAAGAATCTATGGCAATTAGGTGTAGGGTGATTTTTCAGGACTAGATAACAATTTGTGAAGTCTTTTTTACTTTTCTTGTCTTTGTTAGCTTATTCTTCTTCTCTTATTAATGCATATGTGTGTACTTCATCAAACTGATATCAAAACATAAAACAAGAACACAAGATATTGACTCTCTGCCAAGGCCAAAACCTCTCTTCTCTAGAGTGGAAAACTCTTCGGTAAGTTTTCTTTTATTGAAGCTTCTTTCTTGTTCAATGCCAAACCCTAGACCCTTGACCAAAAGATCCTCCAAGCACAACTCAAGTCCTTCCTTTTCTCTCCACTATGTTTCCGTAGCACTTTGTCCACCTCTTTCTGACACTTCGTCCTTCTTTCCACTACTAGTAGACCTTCAAAAAGAGGTACTTATCTTTTGTACAGTGATATCCTTCACCTAAGGATACTCCTTCCTTCTCTTGATCATCTGAGTCCCTTCTTGATGTATAGTGGTAGGCTTAGTGTGACAGCACTGCATCCCTAATTCTCGCACGTGTGAGAGGTTCCCTAGAGAATTAGGGTCCTTTTTCCTTCGCTAGAAAGATAGGATTCTTTGCTTGTCTTGGGAGGCCTTGTAGGCCTAGTTTCAAACCCAAACAACACTAATTCATGGACTGTTTGTCCTTGTTTTCATACCCACAAACGTAACCACCTTTTCTTCGCAAGTGTGACTGTTTCTAGCCCTAGAAATAGTCCTCTTCACTTCGGTTTTTCTCCTCCTTCCTTCGCTGCACCAGGAGGCCTCTTCTTCGTCTTTTGTTACCCTTTCTCTTGCTTTATTTCTTCACAGATTTCAAAGCTCCTTGATTGACGTTGTAATGGAGTGGACAACCTCTACATATAGAGGATTGTCCCTCCTTTTAGGCCGACTAGAAGGTCGACTTGTTATGCTTACTTCAGATGGCTTCTTTGGTGGTGTCACGTGCTTAAACGAGACTCTTTGACGGTGCCTTTGCTTAGGAGGAGACTTGACTTTGCTTGGAGGAGTATTCTTTGACTTCTATACAAACATATACATGGTGCAACATGCCCTTAAGGTCTTCAACATTTTCTTTTGACTATTTGACTCACCTATAGCACTTTAACTTGTGCTAGACCTATTTCAATGAGCAAGAAACTCATTGACATATATTATAAAAGTAATATTTCTTTTCTTGAATAAATACAAATATCAAAAGTACATTTATGAAGACCGAACCTAGTTACATTTCCTTCAACACATCCCTTGGGCCAATCAATCCCTTGGGGAAATTATACTACGTTTCAGGATGATCATCAGCTAGTAGAAATTGCCTTGCGTTTGGACACATGGCAACTAAAAATAGATATAGTAGAGCATTCATGATGGTTGAGTGCAAATAGCTCCCCAAAGCTATCTTTCCTCGATTTGAAAGTCTAACTAACTGGTTTGGCATGCGCATGTACGTGAGTTGTTACTCCGATAAAATTCATGTCAACTATAAAACTTATCCAATTGACTTGATCTTGCATTATCCTTTTGGACATTGAAAAGCATAAAAAAAGGATATTTGCACGCATCAATAGAGTTTGCATACTTAGTCCAATTTGGCATAGGGAGACTTTGATTTATGCATGCATAAACACATGGTTTATGGCTAAGTTTACTATTAACGTGACGGAGTTAGTATGCATGCAAGGGATTGACTTAGAGTTCAATTCCTTACGTATCTCAAACCTCTAGAACACCTGAAATGGGAGCCTCTTCTCCCATATTTTGGGCTAGACACCAATCTTTTACAAAATGGATTATTCTTATGTGTTTCAAGAACACTTCGTCCATCCTTCTTCCCTCCTTCTATACTTGAAAGTGGTTGCATTACTGTTGAATTTTGAAACTATGGTCGGTCTTCATAATGTATATTTGGCCACTTGATGTATTTATATTGATTATTGTAAAGCATATTTTAAATGCTAGAGTCAAAAGAAAATTATATTTTGACTCAAGTCTCATTTAGACTTTCAAAAGAAGAAAATTTGAATTTTTGAATTTTAAATTTTTGCTCCAAGTTTAGCAAGTCAACCTCCCTCCATGACAAGTAAGGGCAGGGAAAGGACACACCCATTAGACCCAACAAATCACTATATAAAGGCAACTCGACCTCATTCTCTCACCACCAAGTGGATATACAAGATCAAGCATGTTGCATATGGAAGTATTGACAAATACAACGTGTGATTCGTGGCTACAGGGTTCTCCCAAAAAAAGGGAGAAGATTATTATCAAACCTTTTCTGTAGTTGCCAAGTACACCTCCATTAGATCTATTATTTCTCTTGTTGCTTTGTTGGGATGGAATTTACATCAGATGGATGTGAAGATTGTTTTCTTCAATGGTGTGATTTAGGAAGAGGTGTATATACAATAACCTCAAGGTTTTCAAGTGCATGGAAAAGAATCTCATGTTTGCGGGTTAAACAAGGCCCTATATGGACTCAAGCAAGCTCCAAGAGCTTGTGGTATGCTCGAATTGATAGCTATTTGACAAGTTTGGGATTTACCAAGAGCAATGTCGATCCAAACCTCTATTTTAAGGTTGTGAAGGATGCACCTGTGATCCTATTGCTATATGTTGATGATTTGTTTCTGATAGGTGTTGAGCCTTTCATCATTCAAAGTAAAAAGCACTTGGCTTCTGAATTTGATATGAAGGATCTCAGCTTGATGCATTATCACTGTGTTGAAATTTCTAAGTCTGACACGTTAGAAATCCCTACTGCATTATCTAGTTTATTTTCTCCTACTTGTTCTTTTCATTAACAAGTTATTTATAAATATAAATATCGAAAATAAACACAAATGCAGCCTTAACACATACACAGATCAACAACTGAAATAACTGAGACAAACACACAAGGGACACTGTTATTTTTTTACAATCATCCCCAGAAAAACCCAATGCGGGAAAACGGTGCAACAGATATGAAGGTTTTATTATTACGCAATCTCTTAATACAACTAAGGTGCCAGAAATGGCTCACCCAACAGAGAATGCCCTCCGCAGAAGTACCTCTCTTCAAAGACAGATATTCTGGTTGATCAGTCACCAGCTGATCGATCCCACAGCAACTACGACAGCTCCTTAGCTGGACAGTGAAAGCTGCTCCAAGCTTCTCCACTGCTCTACGTCACTCTGCTAGGGACTGCGTCACCCTCTCAGATCACCAGCGCTCAGTCTGCCCCACGAAAATCACCTAGCGCTGCCTCTTGGCCCTATGTCAGCTCTGCTAGCCTTTGCACAGCTACTGATGCCTCTGCGTCACCCACCTGGCCTCCTCAGCCTCTACGTAAGTCCCAGCGGCCTCTACGTCAGCCTCTCCAAACTCTGTGTTGTCACTCTAGCACTATCTCTGCCTCTCTATTATGTATTCTCGGCCTCGTGTCGAACTGCCCCTTGCTGCAACAGATCACTAGCTCGATTCTCTCAGCAAAACCCCACTCCAAAAAATCGAACTGACTGATCAATTTGGTGTATCTCCAACTGACCCTCAAGCCTCCTCTTATACTTTTCCTATTGAATCAACGGCCAAGATTAAGTCCCTAATCAATGGCTAAGATTAGATTTGGCTTGATCCAAGTCATTTAGAACATTCTCACCCAATTTTATATTAATACCCATTAATATTTTAATTTTCCCAAGTTTAGCCTTAGGAACCCCATTAAAAATATTAATTATTTTAATATCTCTCCAACCGGGTGGAATTTCCCCAAACGATTTCTGGGTCTTGGAGATCTTATGTGCCTTAGCCTCTCCACCAATTTTCATGGCTAGAGCACATCCGATGCTACCACAAATCAACACTCCCTCTTAGCGAGGAATGTGCTTTAATAATGTTTCACCATGCAAACATCACACTAATCCTCCACACTAGTACATTTGTTGATGCTTGGCTTGCTGCCTCATATCATCTGCACTACTACTTCCTGTACTGTTGCCCATGACACTGCCACTGCCACTTCTACATCTGTAATACAACTCCCTCTCAATATGTTTCCCATGCTACCCCTAGCACCGCCACTACTAACTGTTGCACTGCAACTCAGTTATCAAGAAGTAGGTAACTGAGTTCTCCCAAATACTGACATCCTAGTCAGTTTGGAAGCCATGTGAAACTGAAGCTGCCTCTACTATTATTTTGTGCTCCCTCTGTTGCCATTGCGTTGCTACATACACCTTTGTGCCTCTCGCATTGTTGCAACCTCCACTGTGTTGCCTCCAATTTCTGCATCCAAGCACTGTCTTTCTGCTCCACTACACTTTGCTCCACCCGATCCCTGTCATTCTGCTACTATCGTTAAGGGCTCTTGCAGCCGAATATGATCCAAGAGTTTGGGCACCTCAAGGATCCTGCCCCTAGTATGTAGTCCTCCTGACTACAACTCGATATCTCCCCACTTCTTCTCTAGAGGTGCATGAGCACTCATGGCACAATCGTCATCAATCTCGACCTCTTTCTCCGCCTTAGCTAGAGCTGCCTTGGAATTGGAAGCCTCTCCCTTGTTTTTCTTCCTGGGACACTAGGATGCATAATGTTCCAGCTCCCCACAGTGGAATCACTTCACCTTGGAGATGTCCTTCTTCTTCCTCTTCCCTTGCTATCCCGCGGAGATGCTAGAGTCGCGTCCTCCTCGTCCTCTTTCTTTATTCGACATCCCTTGCCACTACTCCCCGCCTTGGTCATCCGATTGATCTCTTCTTGGTGAAGAGCTACCCACATCTCCTCCCATCCTAGAAGAGTAGCCCTGCCCAAAATACTTTGGAAAAATGTCTCCCACTCCTCAGAGACTAAATTCAGGGCAGTCCTAACCATAAATTTTGGATCCAGTGTAGACCCCACGGAAGTGATCTGGTCATGAATCTCCTGCAACCTGAGAAGGAATGGATCTATCTGCTCTCCCTTCTACATCTGATACGACCGTCGCTGATTCTCCAATATCCTCTTCCGCTGCACGGAAGTGCCCTGATACAAGGTCTTCAAAGTATCCCACATCTCCTTTGTTGTGTTCTTTTCAGCAATATGTGGTATGCCATGATCTTTGACCCCGTCTAGGATCATGCACTTTTCCCTCGCCATTGCATCCTCATACTGCTCATTCTCAGCTAGATCGACCAGGATAACCATGGTTCTCAAGGCAAAGTCCTTGATGCGATGTCGATCCAGGACTGCCAGGATCTTGGCCTTCCAGAGGACAAAGTTGGAAGCCTCATCCAACCTGTCCCGATCCCTCAATCTGTTCACTGCCATTTCAGCTCCTCTTCTAGACTCCCTCTGAGTTTCGACTTCCCTCCTAGAAATCTCCCTCCAAGTCCTGATTTCCTTCCTGGAAATCCTCTGGCTAGCTGTCGAACCGCTCCTCTCCAATCCTTTTTGCAACTGCAACTCAGATCTGGATTTCTTGGCTAGAAATCTGTCAAGGTAGTGACTCCCTCTACCTTGGTTCTATCTCCTTAGGTATTGTTCTGTTCTGACAGAACCAACACCCCACTAGCATCTCAATCACAATTTGCCCATAGCTCCCCAAGCCTCGGCAACTGAAGAAATCGAGCCTTTCAGGCTCTGCGTAATCCCGGCAAAGGCTGAATCTGCTCCTCCTGGCCACAACATCGATCCTTCCTGGCTGAGAAAGATGATCGGGCTCTCCGTAGGTTTGATCTGCCCTTGTCTGCCTCTGCGCTGACCCTCCTCTTGGCTCGAAATGATGACGCAGGCCCTCTGCGTCACTTCTTCTCTATTTGTCTGCTTTGGAACAACGTTGTCTCTCGGGACAACTGTTACTGCTGCAAATTCTTCAGATTACTACTGGTGCCTTCAGTTCTCCTGTGATCTAATGCTTCGATACCATGCTGAAATTTCTAAGTCTGACACGTTAGAAATCCCTACCGCATTATCTGGTTTATTTTTTCCTACTTGTTCTTTTCATTAACAAGTTATTTATAAATATAAATATCGAAAATAAACACAAATGCAGCCTTAACAAATATACAGATCAGCAACTAAAATAACTGAGACAAACACACAAGGGACACCGTTATTTTTGGACAATCATCCCCGAAAAACCCAATGCGGGAAAATCAGTGCAACAGATATGAGGGTTTTATTATTATGCAGTTTTTGAATACAACTAAGGTGCCAGAAATGGCTCACCCAACAGAGAATGCCCTCGGCAAAAGTACCTCTCCTCAGAGATAGATATTCCGGTTCATCAGTCACCGGATGATCGATCCCACAACAACTACGACAGCTCCTTAGCTGGACAGCAGAAGCTGCTCCAAGCTTCTCCATTGCTCTGCGTCACTCTGCTAGGGACTGCGTCACCCTCTTAGCTCACCAGCACTCAGTCTACCCCACGAAAATCACCCAGTGCTACCTCTTGGCCCTATGTCAGCTCTCTAGCCTCTGTGCAGCTACTGATGCCTCTATGTCAGCCCCTTGGCTCTCTACTTAAGCCATATGGCTCTCTACGTCACCCACGCTAGCCTTCTCAACCTCTGTGTAAGTTCCAGTTGCCTCTGCGTCAGCCTCTCCAGACTCTGCGATGTCCCTCTAGCACTATCTCTGCCTCTCTGTTATGTATTCTCAACCTCGTGACAAACTTCCCCTCGCTGCAACAGATCACTAGCTCGATTCTCTCAGCAAAACCATGCTCCAGAAAATTGAACTAACCGATCAATTTGGTGTATCTCCCAGTAACCCTTAAGCCTCCTCTTATACTTTTCTTGTTGAGTCTTCAACGGCGGAGATTAAATCCCTAATCAACGGCTAAGATTACATTTGGCTTGATCCAAGTCATTTAGAACATTCTCACCAAGTTTTATATTAATACCCATTAATATTTTAATTTCCCTAAGTTTAGCCTTAGGAACCCCATTAAAAATATTAATTATTTTAATATCTCTCCAACCGAGTCGAATTTCCCCAAACGATTTCGTGATCTTGGAGATTTTATGTGCCTTAGACTCTCCACCAATTTTCATGGCTAGAGCACATCTAATGCTACCACAAATACACGCTGGGGATTGGAAGTATGGCAAAAGCCTAGCGAGGTTTTCCTCATCAACGAAAATATGTTATTGAGATCCCTCAGAAATTTGGCATGATAGATTGTAAATCCATGGCTACTCCCATGGTGACTAACTTGAAAAAGATAAGACTCTTTGGATCCAAATTGGTAGATCAATCTATGTACTGGCGATTGATTTGGCTCGTTGATGTATTTGGTTAACACTAGTTCGTGTTGAGAAATCAAGGGCAACTAGATTAGGGTGATTTCTCTTTACTTTGATAATTACTTGTGATATTCTTTTACTTAACTTTGATGTCCTAGTATCTAGCTTCCTCTTTACTTGATTATTATAGTGTTCTTATGTTAAAATTGGCAACTAGGGCCAAACTCCATATGGGTCACCTTATTTATGACAGTTGATATTTTTCTTGGATTCCTCTCTTCGAGAGGTGTAGGGTTGATCAAAATATCATCCAATTCCAACATGTAAAAATGAAGATATGAATTTATTTGTATTATTGACAAATTGTCAAGGTCTATTAGAATAATGTTATTTTAGTGTTTAATGCTCATCTGTGATTGTAATTAGCAGTTTCTTGTTAGAAACTTGTTGTTTCTATATTCTTAGTAGAAACTTGTTGTTTCTACTTTCTTAGTAAAAACTTCTTGTTTCTGTAAGTACATTTGTATTATTTATTGAGCTTCATTGCTCATTGTAAATCTATTCAATTCATTCATTGATTATGGTATCGGAGCTCAGGTAATTTTTTCGAAATAATTTTTCACTGTTTGAAAAATTTTGCTTCATTTCAAAATAGCTCTCTAGGAGTTTGGAATATTTTTTACTAGGGGTCATAATTTCTGAAACACAGTTTTTCTAAGGGTTTTTCATACCAGAGTTGTCCGTGTAGTGTTGGGTCAGATTTGTTTTGATTATGCGTTACAGCGGGTGTGGATTTCTATGTTGCAAGGCGTTCTCACCATCCGGAAAAGGAAGCGTCACCAATACCCATACCCTGCAAGTCGATCATCGCATTCTGTCCAATGATACTCTCTTACGCCATTGCGTTTCCCCTTCTAATTAGCCCTCTGATTCTGCTCCCCTTCGTTCCTGCCCTTGGGTTGAGAAAGGTCGTTGTGCCCATTTGTCAGTGTCTGTTATTTTTGTTTAAGCCGGCACAGCAATCTGCCCGTCTCTATCTGTAACTCACTCGGTTTTTCTTGAAACAGCAGGAATCACCGTCACCAAGAAGACTCGACTTCTGCAAGATAGCTAGAACCAGTCAACGCAGGCACGTCTGACGCATCTACCTTTACGCAGGCACGTCCAATGCTCAAGAATCTGTCTATGTTACTGTGGTTGGTCGTGGAACAACAGGCATTGCGAAGCAGCGAACATGGGAGCTCTGTAATCAGAATCCACACTCAAATATCCAGCGACCGGGAATCGGTTTCCGTGCGCTCCCTTAGACGAATTCGGAAGTTCTTGTTTTCTCTCCACGTCGATGTGGGATTGCTCATCACTTGCCACATTTGCCACCCTTGCAAGTATTTGAGACACTAGAATGTCACTCAATTCTGTCCTCCGATTGATCCCTGGAGTGACTCTTGACAAGAGCTTCTGGTCCCAGAATTCAACAAAGGGAAAAAGACCGAGCATCCCAGTACTTCAAGCAAGCGATGCTCATAGACAAGCTGAGGGTTCGAGCGTCGTAGCACAGGTTCTGCGCTCCACTAGTCTGACGCCTGACACTGCTCTCAACTTCTTCGAGTGGTTGAAATCCACGCGGAGTTCCGGGACAGTCAGCACATTTTTACGTGATAGTCAGCCCACTTCGGCGGTTGATTCGGCATTTTCTGGTCCCGATATTAAAGCAGCGTTGTACGTGTTCCGGTGTAAGCGAGGGTTTTGTTCCGTGGGTAGCTTGTAGGTTATTTCGGTGTATTTCGAATTCAAACAAAACTGAAATTCTAATTTCGGTGGCTCTTTTTTTGACCAAGGTATTCTATTTTTTTGTCGCAAAATGTTTCTGATTGCAGATTTGATGTGGATTTTGTGATATCTCAACTGGGTAGTCGCTAGAATTCTCTGGGCGCATCGTTTTCCGTACCTCGATTTTTGAGTCAGCGGATTTGAATTTTGTTTCCAGCACCTGTCAAATTTTTTCTGGATCAGCCAACATCTGCATTGAAATCCGTGCCAAACTCCTTTGTTGTTTTCCGTGTCTTGGGAAACGTGCAAATGGCCTCGCTAACCAATCTGATGTTGGAAGGCAATTAGCGCTTTAATGGCACCAATTATAATATCTGGAAAGAGAGAATGTTGACCATCATTTAATATAGGCGTCTTGACCAGCTCGTTTTGGGAAAAGAGCTCAGTCGTGGTACACCTGGTATAGATTAGGGTAAGTTTGATGATCGAAATCGAGAGGCTGTTATGCTTCTCAAACTCTCTGTGGCTGATGATCAGTTACCACAAACTCCTTCCAGCAAGACAGCGGCCGAAATCTGGCAACATTTGAAGGAATTGCATGAGACATCCGACAAGAGCAGAGCTTTCTTTCTAGAAAATCAGTTGTTCTCCATCTTGATGGACGAACATATGTCTTTACAGGAACATCTTAACAAGATTAAAGACATTCGAGATCAACTAGAAGCCATTGGTCGGACCATGGAGGAAGAAGATATGGTAGTCATCACTTTGAAAAGTCTACCAAAACCTTATGAGCACTTCATAGAAACACTCAACATTACCTCCACTAATGTTGATCTGAAGTTTCCGAGTTATGCACCAAACTCGGGCAGCAAGATCATTGGAAACAGCAGTTTGGTAGTGGTGCTTCATTATCCTCCTCAGAAAATGCCTTTGCTGCCAAATATCAGTCCTCTCAGTCTTTTCAGCAGAAAGGTTCTTCTCGGCCTTCTGATCCTGCTAGGAAGAAAAATGTGCAGTGTAATTACTATCACAAGTTCAGCCACATGAAGAAAGATTGCCGACAGAGGATTGCTTCTGAACAGAAGAAACAGGGAGGGTCTCATCAGATAGCGAATGTTGCAAAACATTTCGAGCAGAATGAATCTGCATTTTACGCCTTTATGGCTAAGAGGTCCTTAGATCATGTCACATCTTTTGCCTAGTACATTAACTCTGGTGCATCACGTCATTTCTCTCACAAGCGTGACTGGTTTATTGACTTCTCATCTTTCAGTGATTCCATGGTCTTTGATGGAGGTGAGGAATACACAGTGGTTGGCAAAGGTATAGTTCAGATCCAGTCTAGTGGGCGCACACTCATCTTCCTGAATGTGTACTATGTTCCTGGTATGGAAATTAATCTGTTGTCTGCCAGCCAGATTATGAGGAACTCTCCTCAGCTCGAGGTAGTGTTCAGTGCACACAAATGCTCCATTATTGACAAGGAAACTCGTCTTACGGTTGTTGTTGGCCTAGAAGATCGTGGCCTATACAAGCTTCTTGACACTGGTGATTCTCCAAAAGTGGCTCTAGCAGCCCATGTTTCTCCCATCAACGCTCTGTGGCATCAGAGATATGAGCATCTAAACATTCAGTATCTCTCTCAGCTATCTCGGGAGGGACTTGTGTCAGGGTTACCTGATATTCAGACTCAGCAGTTGGGAGTGTGTGGCGCTTGTCAAGCAGGCAAGCAACATCAGTCTTCATTCAAGGATGGAGAATCTTGGCGCGCATCTAAGGTACTCCAGTTAATTCATGCTAATATTTGTGGTCCTATGAATACATCTTCTGCTACTGATTGCAAATATGTTTTTCTAATTGGAGATGATTTCAGTAGAAAGATTTGGGTGTACTTTCTAAAAAATAAATCTGATGTATTTAGTATCTTTCAAAAGTTTAAGTCCTTAGTTGAAAAAGGGTCTCGTTGTAATATCATAACTCTTAGGACAGATAATGGGGGGGAATTTTGTTCTTCTGCTTTCTCCAACTTCTGTGATACCCATGGCATCAAACGCCAGTTAACTACACCCTACACTCCTCAGCAGAACAGTGTTGTCGAACGTCACAACCATACGGTTGTTGAAATGGCTCATTCCATGTTACAACATAGGGGTGTTCCGAACAAATTTTGGGCTAAAGCAGTGTTTACTGTTGTCTATCTTCTTAATCGAGCCAAACACTTTGAGGTGACTGATCTTAGGCTTACGGCCAGACCAAACCTCTTCTGGAGTCTTCCAGATGCTAAGCGCTCTAAGTTGGATTCCAAAAGCCAGAAACTCATGATGACAAGGTACAGTGATCACCACAAGGCCTATACGCTGATAGATATAGACGATGGTCGTCTTAGCTTCAGTCGGGACGTAGTATTTGATGAAGGCAGAGGGTTCTTTCAATCTCCTTCTAAGCAGTGTTCTGAGGATCTGCCTCACAGTATTCTTCTTCCGTTAGGTCCACCTGATGGGAGAGATAATGCAGCATCACTGTTTGATGATGCACTACCTGACCTTCCTCTGGAAAATAATCCTCCTCTTACTATTCCTGTTGTTCTTGAGCCTACTTCATCTACTCCTGATATTGGTTCTTCTACTCTCCAGCCTAAATGGTGGGCTAAAACTATTGGTGATCTCCAGGATAATGAGCTCCTTGAAGGTAGAACTTCCAGAAATAAGAGAAAACAGCAGCCTACCGTAAATTTTGCTCTTATGGCTAACTTACACAGTGTTTTTGAGCCTCAAACCTATTCAGAGGCTAAGGGTATACCAGAGTGGGAACAGACTATGGAAGCTGAACTCCAGAGTCTTCAAAAGAATCACACTTGGACCCTTTTTGATCTTCCTACAGGGAAGAAGCCCATTAGCTACAAATGGGTGTATAAAGTGAAACACAAAGCTGACAGAGCCCTAAACAAGTATAAGGCTCGCCTTGTTGCTTGAGGGTTCTCACAGAAGGAAGGCATAGACTATGAGGAGACATTTGCTCCTACAGCCAAGATGAGTACCATACGGCTTGTCCTTGCCTTAGCAGCTCAGTTCAATTGGAAAGTCCATCAAATGGATGTAAAGACTGCTTTTTTCAATGGTGACTTACAGGGAGAAGTCTACATGACGCAACCTCCAGGATTCAAGGTTGTCGGTCAAGAACAGAAAGTCTGTAGATTAGTCAAAGCACTCTATGGTCTTAAACAAGCCCCTCGGGCTTGGTACATGAAAATTGACAAGTACCTAACAGATCATGGCTTTCGACGGAGTCCATCTGATGCAAACCTATATATCAAACATACTGGTGATGATATTCTGTTTGTGGTTGTCTATGTGGATGATCTTATCATTACTGCCAGTTCAGCACATTTGATCCATGGGATCAAACAGGATTTGTGCAACACTTTTGATATGACAGATTTGGGACTTCTTCATTACTGTTTGGGGGTTGAAGTCTGGCAGACTGAGAACAACATCTTTCTCTCTCAGTCCAAGTATGTCAGAAATCTTGTGGACAGGTTCA
Organism: Pinus taeda; assembly: GCA_000404065.3. Taxonomy (NCBI): domain Eukaryota; kingdom Viridiplantae; phylum Streptophyta; class Pinopsida; order Pinales; family Pinaceae; genus Pinus; species Pinus taeda. The sequence goes on along the minus strand of APFE030293856.1, from coordinate 354,751 downwards.
GAATGCAGGATTGCAAACCTGCCACGACTCCTATGGAACTAGGGCTCAAACTTTCAGCTCAGTCACTGTCACCACTTGTGGATGAAACTTTATTCAGGCAATTAGTGGGCAACCTCATCTACCTTACTACCACTAGACCTGATATCAGTTTTGCAGTGAGCTACGTTTCACGCTTCATGTTAGCTCCTAAGGTTGATCATCGCATAGCAGCAAAGCGTGTGCTGCGTTATGTAAAAGGCACTCTTGATTATGGACTTTTGTACACTCGGAGTTCAGATCCTACACTCGGTGGTTACACAAATTCAGACTGGGCTGGTTCGGTTGATGACCGTAAATCTACAGCTAGGTATGTGTTTAGTCTGGGATCCAGTGCTGTCACATGGACTAGTAAGAAGCAGCAGGCAGTGGCTCTCTCCTCGACAGAAGCAGAGTATCGGGGAGTAGTTAAGGCATCTTGTGAAGCAGTTTGGCTTCGACGCATCCTTGCAGATATGCATGTTTCCTAGGCAGTCCTACTCCTTTGTTCTGTGATAATCAGGGAGTACTCAAACTCGCCAAGAATCCAGTCTTCCATGAACAAACAAAGCACGTGGAAACCCATTGTCACTACATTCGACAGCTTGTTGAAGACGGATCCATTCAGTCGTTGTATGTTCCCACAACGGAGCAGCCAGCAAACATCTTCACCAAGCCTCTTGGTCCTGATACATTTGTAAAATTCAGAGGGTCTATCAGTGTTGTAAATAGATTGAGCATTAAGGGAGGGTATTAGAATAATTCTATTTTAGTGTTTAATGCTCATCTGTGATTGTAATTAGCAGTTTCTTGTTAGAAACTTGTTGTTTCTATATTTTAGTAGAAACTCGTTGTTTCTACTTTCTTAGTAGAAACTTGTTGTTTCTGTAAATACAATTGTATTATTTATTGAGCTTCATTGCTCATTGTAAATCTATTCAATTCATTCATTGATTAAGGTCGGCCAGCAATCAAAACAAGGACTTTTACCCCCAATTCATCCTCAACATTGCATATAAAAGGAGGAGACCTCAAGTCATTATTTCATCATCTTATGATCTCTCTCTCTCCACTTGTTTGGGTACGTCCTCTCCAAAGGAGGACTAGGTGGAAAGAAGGATCTCAAGCGCTATACGCAGCAAAGAAAGGAGTCTTGGATAGTGTGGAAGAAGGCAAAAAGATTAGCACACTTCTGTGAATGGGCCGCAGGAGCTGCAAAGATAGTGTGGCACATTTGAAGGGTTATTTTTGCTTGTGTTAGGGTTGTTCTTTCGCTGGTTTGCTAGACAGAATTGGAGCTAAACCGCAGTAAGAAGAAGACTTAGAAGAACGCCCTTGGTGCAACCTAAGGAACAACATGGTTTCCTTGTTTGTTGTAGATGACAGCGTGGAAGAGAAAGGACTATCTTAAGGTGTAACCAAGATTGTCTTCAGTGTGGATTAGGGCCATCATGAAGTATTGTCTAGGCCGAGAAAAATGGAAGAACAAACGCAGTAGTTTAGGGAACTTGTGAGTCTTTTGTGGAAACAAAAGCTACAGCAAGTTGTTGAGCTAGGCCGCAAGCCATAGCCAGCAACTTGAGGTTGTTCTAGGTGCTACATTAAGGGTTATACAGCCAGCAAGGAGAAGTGTGGTGATGCCTGTGATGTAGCGAAGGAAGGAGGGTCTTATGGCAGGAAGTAATTCTTTAGGTGACTGTTGGAGCAGTTTTTAGGGCTGACTTATTTCTGATAACTATGCCCTAACCCGTATTCAAAATTGCAGCCATTGGTGCCAAAATTGCAATTCCATTGTGTCATCTACATGGTTTAAGATCTTTGATGTTCAATCTCCTATTTTGGCAAGTCAGTATTGACTTCAAAACATTGTACTCCATCTCTCTCTCTCTCTGTTGAACTATTGAAGAATATATAAGAAGAATTGATCAAGGTTTTCCCCACATTGGGGTTTGTCCCTGGCTGGTGCCACTTCTTGTGTCCTCTTGTCTTGGTTTGTCCTCTACAGTTTATGTTTATGTTCTATCTGCATTTTACTATCATGTTGATGTGATTGCTAATCTAGATATGTATATTGGGCTAATAGAGAATTTGAAGTAAAATTGCTCTAAAGCATAGAACATACCATTGTTTCCTAAATTTAACATCTTATCATCAAAGGAGCTACCAAATTATGAGGACCGATGAGACAAGAGGACACAAAATATTCATCGTTAACCAAGGCCAAAACCTCTCCCTTTGAGAGGAAAACCCACAAGAATTCTTTTATTCTTATAGAATCTTCAAATGACGAATTCCAAGACCTAAGACCCAAGACAAAGTCCCCTCCAAGACCAAGTCAACCTCTCCTTTTGATGAGCTTGTCCTTCAAAAAGTCAACCCAATACAAACTTGTTTCAACACTTCAAATTTCAGTATCACTTCAGAATTCTAGCTTCTATTATAGATCTACAATTTTCGACCTTACTGCAACGGCTAATTTTCGCACATGTGAGTGGCTTAGGGCAGAAATAGGGTCCTCTCCTTCGCTTGGCTTGGACTCCTTTCCTTCGGTTTTTGGCCTACAAACTTGATCTTGTTGACACCAAATTTCATCTTCCTATGTTGGCTACAATGATGCTCTAGTTCTTCACACGTGTGGGACATGGAGACCCAAAAACGGTCTTCAAAATTCGGCGTCTCTTCTTTGACTTTTGCTTGCTCTCCTTTTCACTTCTTTCCCTTGAGATTAAACTCCTTTTCTTACTTGATCGAATGCCTTGTATGCTTCTTCAAATGAGGTTGAGTGCTCTTTATATATAGGCTTCTTGGGAGCCCTAATTAGGTTGACTTCATCAACTCTAGGCCAACTTATCGACCTGGTCTTGGAGGGACTTTATGACTCAAATTTGACTTACATAAATTCTTTTGACTTGATACAAAATGCCCAATAGGGTCTTTTACATGTGACAATGACTCTTTGACTTCTTTGACTCTATGACAAAGCCCTAAAAGCACACAATGGGTGCTTGACCTAAAACAAATTAACCTAGAGCATGAAACCCATGCTATATAAAAAATAATAATAATAAATTTTCTTTTTATTTTTCATCAAATACAAAAATCGAGAATTACATAAAACATTATGAAGACTAAACCTAGCTACATATTTCAACACTCCCTCTTAACTAGGGAGGTATTCATAATATATACATGGTACATGGACATTCTCATACTGAAGAATTCTCATAAGAAGAGTCGGACTGGTAAGTTATCTTCTCAACTTATGTCAGTGCATCTCATCATATCGACTAGCATTGTCATATAGCAAAGCCTTGACTAACAGCTCTATCTCTCCACAAGATTTGAGCACAATGCTCGAGAGACAAATGATTTATAGGCACCTTCTTCATTGTCTCTCAAGGCACATACCCCATATGAATGTTCAAGGTATGTCCTTTTCGAATCATTCCCATCTTGGATTTACACATCCTCATGGAATTTCCTCTTCAGCTACTCTCACCTATTGGATGCCCTACCTCATCCTCAAAGAATATCAGTATCAATCTCATATGCTTACCCAATCCTCTTTTCTTTCTTCATAATGTGAAGACAAGAATGATGTCTATTTCTTCCTCTTAACTAGGGAGGATCTACTCATTCCTTTTGAAAGGAATACACCCAAGCTCCTTCTTAACCAGGGACTTGTTTCCAACAACAACTATTTGTTCTTCAGTTGAGATCATGGTACTATCAGCTACTTGTAGGGCTCCTCCTTTCTACATCATCATGTCATGAATGAATTTCAACTTCTTCATCATGGGGCCATCATCTTCATAACTTCTTCATAAGGCATCGGCCATCTTCTCCATCACCTCCATTCAACGAAACATAGTGTTGGAAGTGACCTCCTTCATCATCATCTGGTTATCCTTCATAGTACTACATTTTTCCAAGTTATGTTCCTTCCAAATTTTTCTATCCAAGTCTACGTGTTCTAGTTGTAGGTAAATTTCTACAACCCTCGTCCGACAGCCCTATTCCAACCCAACCAAATGCTTTCTTTCAAAATCAAAAAGTAAATTTCAAAAATATAATTACCTCTTTCATGATAGCCTTTCGCAGGCTTTTGAAACATCAACATCCTGCATACTATTCGAACCCATCTACAATTCATTTGCTATCAAGGTTCTTCTTTTTCATTATACTTATCAGGGTTTTCATACTTTTTCCATGGACATGTCATAGCTAATCCGTGCAATGGTTATCAGATGTTGATTAGTTATCTTATTTCAAGTGACTATAGGTACATCGTTACGAACTCTTCTTCCAGCTTCATCAAATGTTGCTTCCTCAGGATCTCAATACATAGTTTCCAACCACCTCCTATTCTGTATGAGGTCTCATAATGTTGATTACATCATGTCATCGACTCATCATATAGAAGAGTTCAAGGCATATTATACTTATGCCTTCATGTATCATTCATAAGGAAGAGTCCCTTCTTCTTTAATCATGCTCATCACATACAGCATTCTATCTGCAATTAAATGATGACATGACTTTATCCATTTATCAAAGTTAACAAAATACGCATAACTTTTCCTTCATGTGATCATCTAGGCTTCCTTCAGCAACTTCTCTTTTCTTTGCTTTAAAGATGAAAATGCTTCAATTGTCATGTCGCACTTCTTTGTCACCATACCTTCATCCTTCTAAACTTTAGATCCCATACTAATGGACTGTAGACTATATGTGTGATGCTTCTTCTAAAGTGAACCTTTTAACAAAGATTTCAATGGAGGATCTTGATGATCCTTTTTCTACAAATGTTTCTTCCTAATGATGATGAGGTGTGACAAATTCTATTCCTACTAGATGACTTTCTTATACAGACTGCTACTTCGGCTATTCTTTCATGCTTCTAAAAATGATGCCATGAGCTACTTCTTTTCTATCATTTATTATGACTGCTTCAACCAAATGAATATTTTACATGTTTCTAATATGGCACCATCTTAATCACAGGCACAGTGCATCTTTATCATAATTGTCATGACTGTTATCTCAGTCATAGTAACGGTCTTTACTTCTTCTTTGTCTTCTTCTTTTTTAGTTCCTCTATTTCTTCGGTGACATGGGCTTTACTTCTTTCCTTTCTTTTCTTGTTGTCCCTTTTTAGTTTAGGACAATTCATTTTGAAATGTCCATGTTCAGTACATTCATAAAATTGAATTTAGACATGTCAACTTTCTTTTGAAATTTCTTTCGAGGCTCAATCTTTCCAAACTTCCCTTTCCTCCTTGTCATAGTTGCATATGCTTGTGTTTGTTCATTTGATCCAACATCGTTTTGTCTTTGATTTGGATTCTTCAATCTTACATAATGACCAAAAATCACTAAATGGAGTGGTTTCCTTCTTTCCCTAAATGCTTGATACAAATTTGCCCCATTCATCTAGTAATGCATTGAGTACAAGAGTGGTCATCTCTGGATCTGACCTAGTTTCTCTAAGTTCTTGTAGTTGATCTCTAATTTGAGATATCTTCATGAAATATGAAGCTGCCCCTTCTTCCCTTGATACTTTCATCTTGTATAATTTGGTTCTTAACGATATTATTTCTCCTTCAGTACTTACAGAAAATAGTTCTACCAACTTATCATAGATCTCTTTCGATGTCTTCAACTTTGCTACATAGGGAATAAGAAAATCCTCGATCGATTCAATGAGGATTCTTTGAGCCTTTATTTCTCCTTTCATGTACTTTGATAGAGCTTGAGATTCCTCTTGTGGAGATTTGGTGATTGAGCCCTTGACATATTATATAACTTCATTCTCCATGAGAAATAAATCTGCTCTCTTCTTCCGTGCAAGGTAGTTCAAGGTCCCAACCAGTTTATTGTTCTCTTTGCAGAAAGAAGTCATTTGATTTGTAGATTGAGACATAAAATATAAAGTACTTACATGTCAAATGAAGATACCTCCTTTATGGTGTCTTCCACTAAATGCTTCCCTGATGATGTTTTCCACTAGATGTCTTTGATGATGATCTTTCTTCTTCAAGAAAGACAACGCTTCTTCTTTGATATAAGGAGAGATGTTCAAGGTGTGATCCTTTCTTCAATGAGAGGGATATCACTTTGATTTCCTTGATGATGATGAAGTGCTCTTCTTGCTTCCTTTTGTTGATAATGTAGAATGTGGAGACTTCCAAGAATACTTCAAGTGTGTAGATTCTCCTTGCTTTGAGTGGAGTTAGGGTCCTTGAGGTCTTCCAAGAGTTGTTCCTTCTAGATGATATGATCCTTGTGATGTGATGGATAGTCCTCCTTAATGCTCTTAGTTATCCTTGATGATTTGATTTCCTTGATGCTCCACTTATGCTCGGCCCTTATGTATCCTTATTCAATTGAATGATCTTCAAGTTGCCTTTCCTTGTCACCTTAGCTCTAATACCATGTTGAGAAATCAAGGGCAGCTAGATTAGGGTGATTTCTCTTTACTTTGATAACTGCTTGTGATGTTCTTTTACTTCACTCTGATGTACTAGCAGTTAGCTTCTTCTTTACTTGATTATTATAGTGTTCTTATCATCAAACAGCTACCAAACTATGAAGATCAATGAGACAAAAGGACACAAAATATAGGCTGCTAGCCAGGGCCAAAACCTCTCCCATTGAGAGGAAAACCCACAAGAATTCTTCTCTTCTTATAGAATCTTCAAATGACGAATTCCAAGACCTAAGATCCAAGACAAAGACCCCTCCAAGACCAAGTCAACCTGTCCTTTTGATGAGATTGACCTTCACAAAGTCAACCCAAGTCAAACTTGCTTCAACACTTCAAATTTTGTTCTCACTTTAGAATTTCAGCTTCTATTATAGGTCTGCAATTTTCGACCTTCTTACAGCAGTTGATTTTCGCAAGTGTGAGTAGCTTAGGGCAAAAATATAGTCCTTCTCGCCTTCGCCTGGCTTGGACTCCTTTCCTTAGGTTTTCGGCCTACAAATTTGATCTTGTTGACACCAAACTTCATCTTCCTAAGCTGACTGCTATGATGCCCTAGTTCTTCACACATGTGGGAGATGGAGACCTAAAAATAGTCTTCAAAATTCAGCTTCTCTTCTTTGAGTTTTGCTTGCTCTCTTTTCGACTTCTTTCCCTTGATATTAAACTCCTTTTCTTGCTTGATTGAATGCCTTGTATGTTTCTCCAAATGACATCGAGTGCTCTTTATATATAGGCTTCTTCGAAGCCCTAATTAGGTCGATTTATCCTCTAGTAGGTCAACTTGGTCTTGGAGGTACTTTATGACTCAAATTTGACTTACATAAATTCTTTTGACTTGATACAAAATGCCCAATAGGGTCTTTTACATGTGACAATGACTCTTTGACTTATTTGACTCTATGACAAAGCACTCGAAGCACACAATGGATGCTTGACCTAAAACAAATTAACCTAGAGCATGAAACCCATGCTAGATAAAAATAATAATAATAATAAATTCTCTTTTTCTTTTTCAACAAATACAAAAATCAAGAATTACATAGAACATTATGAAGACCGAACCTAGTTACATATTTCAACAGGTTGAACATTTGCTTTGCAGTGAACACATTGAGCCAATTCCACGGGGAACCAAGACATGTGCATTGGATTGCAACAAAGCACATTTTGAGATATCTACGTGGTACTGTGAACTATGGTTTGAGATATGTCACAAACAAGGATGTATAGCTACAGGGATTTACGAATGTTGACTGGGCAGGAAGTGTTGATGATAGGAAGAGCACTTTGGTGGTATGCTTCACCATGGGCTCTGTTATGATATCTTGGATGCGCAAGAAGCAGAGATCTATCGCACTCAGCACTGCAGAAGCAAAATATATTGCAACCAATGAAGCATGTATAGAAGCAATGTGGCTTTGAAAGTTGTTTGCAGGATTGGTCGACCAAGAGATGGAACCAACCGTGACACATTGTAATAATCAAAGTTGTGTGCATCTTTTAGAGAATCACATGTTCCATGACAAGTCGAAACATATTAAGATCAAGTACCACTACATATGTGGCAAGTTATAGAGAAAAGCAATAAAGATCGAGTATATCTCCACTGATGAGCAGATAGTTAATATTTTGAAGAAGTCATTTCCAGGAGTGAAGTTTGTGTACTTCAGAGACAAGCTAGGGCTTGTGGAGATTACACCTCTCGTTGATAGGGAGTGTTGATCTGATAACAGCATGAATGGACATTCTCTCGATAGGGAGAATCGTCCGAGAGGCCAAGAATGTTCCCTAGATAGGGTTGAGTGAGTGCCTCTCGATGAGGAGACTCAATCACTCCCCAGGATACAGTTGAGTGAGGTATAGCAGCATCTAGACCCAATCACTCCCCAAGGCAGGGTTGAGTGAGGTCTTCCAGCATCTAGACCCAATCACTCCCCAAGGTAGGGTTGAGTGAGGTCTTTTAGCATCAAGGCCCAGAGTGCTCTTCAGGAGAGTTGAGTGAGTACTCCCCAGGAGGGTTGAGTGAGTGCCTATTAGTACTCCCCAACAAGTTTGAGTTTTAACATTTTGGCCTAGTGAGAGGCCTTGAGATTTGACAATCAATCACTCTGAGAGAGTGGGTCTTGATATGCTGATGATAAGCCATAGGTTAGGTACCAACCAGGATATCGCTACTAGCGGATGCTAATGGTAGGTGATCATGCTAATAATGACAATGTTAATGATGATTTGATCTAACCTTTTTCTTAAAGAAATTTGTCAACTCTAGAACACCTATCACAATCACTATGAATACCTCCTTACTTAACAGGGTGTGTTGAATTTTGTAATTATGGTCAATCTTCATAATGTATATTTGGCCACTCAATGTATTTATATTGATTGTTGTAAAGCATATTTTAAATGCTAGAGTCAAAAGAAAATTATATTTTGAGTCAAGTCCCATTCAGACTTTTGAGAGAAGAAAAATTGAAATTTTGAATTTGAAATTTTTCGCCCCAAGTTTGTCCAGATGGCCTGCCTCCAAGTCAAGTCAACTCAGGCAAAGGACACACCCATTCAACCCAGCAGATCACAATATAAAGGCAGCTCGACCTCATTCTCTCACCATGCACTCTCTCAAGAACACAGTTTTTGGGCATCCAAGTGAAGAACATGGAGGACAAGAAGAATGAAAAGGACAAATTGTATTTGTTTCTCTCTCTCTCAAGCTCGCACATGTGGATACTCTCTCTCTCTCTACAGTTCACATTTTTGGGGCAGTTTTTGTTGCAGGGGCCGCAATTTCTGGGCAAATGCTAGGGACCGAAATTTTTGGATTATGGCAGTTGTAAGAGGGCCGAAATTTTCGATCAGATCAACCAGAGCGAAGTGTTGGACCAAGTTGGGAGGTTTGACTTGATGGGTTTGACCAAGTGTGACCTAGTTAATGACAAGTAGGTCTCTTGTTGAACAGAAGAATTTCCCTATTGAAAAGGTTGTTGGGCTTTTCCCCTTGTGGGCTTTCCCAAGGTAAATCTTGTCTTCTCTTGTGCATTGTGAACTCTATTGTTCTGCTATTATTGTATGGTTGAATTTCTAAAATTGTTGAATGATATACTGGAATAAATTAAAAGAAGATCAACATCAAAACTAATTATCAGCTTTTCAAAAATATTGTGTTAGATTCTATTGCAATTAGAAAATCAACAATTAGTACTTGCCAAAGATTGACAAAGCAGTCCTTGGTGTGTTGTTTCTATGGATAATTTATGCCTCTATATTAACATATCAAGTAGATTTGACTATTTTTTTCCTAGTTCTTTGAATTTTTTAGTTGTTTCTATTAAATTTTAGGACTAGCTTGTTTTCCACTATAGATAATTGCATTTTTAAACTTTCTCGTCATTTTCATATTACATTCACCCCATAACATCATATCATCATTAGCAACTATGTAGAGAGAACAATAACATCAACAATGCAGCGAAACAATAAAGGAATAGTAGAAGGAAAGCATGCATAGTATAAACACCAAGATTTAGGTCAGAGACTAGTGCAAAACCCCACAAGGGGGAAAACCCGACCAAATTCTTCTTCTATTAGATATTCATCAATGTCCCGCTGAGATACAAAGTACAAATTATCATGAGACAAGAGTCTTACATCATCGATCACATTAGAAGACGTATATTAGTGAGGCAAGCACAAGCCTCCATATCACATTGTACATGATTGTCGTTGTCATATAGGATCCGCCATCACTGCCATATCATCATTGGTCAAAGTATTACAAAGTTTACTGCCAAGTCTGCCATATCAAGATCATTGCCATGTCTGCCATATAGAGGCCTATGCCATACAACAGAGTTATTGCCATGCGACAAGGGTCATTGCCATACAACAAAGTTACTACCATGCAAAATGGGTCATTGCCATATCAAAATCCCTCAAGGTCACTGTCACACTTCAAAATCATTGTGGGCAAGGTCACTGCTATTGTTTATCATTAAGGTCACAGTTATGCAACAAAGTCAATGTTATGTAACAGGATCATTGTTATGTAACTACAACAAGGTCACTGTCATAGTCATACATGGATACTACCATATCAAATATCTAGGTCACTTCCATTCAAGGTCACTGACTCACCGTCATATGTCATATAGATTATCGTCTCACTATCCCACTGTCATATCAAAGTTACAACTATAACAAAAGTCACTATCATATGCCTCTAAATCACTGCCACATAGATGTTTCCAAGTCACTATAAGAATTTTTTAAAGAAATCCATACATAAAGATAGATCTCAAACGTAACAAGGTATATATATATATATATAGAATCTAGATATATAGATATGAGTCACAAAGAATTCAAGTCATATTAAATGTGAGCCACTAAGAATACACAAGACATAGAGATATGAGATCCATAAAGAAAGTGAGTCATAAAGAATAGATCGAGCCATGGAAAATTGAGTAAGCCACTCTAGTATGCCATACAATGTGAAGCTAAAAGATATGTGTGCCACAGAGAAACAGATTCGTGGCTACACAGAGAGTTATGTGCCATAGGGAAACTAATGTGAGATACACATAATTACGTCACATGTGTGAGCCATTATATGAATATTGTGAGTCTTTGAAAGATCAAATGTGAGTTAATGATAACATATGCGAGCTATTGAAATTGATAACGAGCCACTGTGAACTTATGCGATCCACTGTGAACTTATGTGAGCCACTATGCATTAATGCGAGCCACTATGAACTTATGCAAGCCATTGTTATAAAGTTGAGGCACAGAGAAATATAGACGATCCAACATAATGTTGATTCAAGCCACTTAAAAGAAGTGGGCCTCAAGAAATAAGTCACTATACATGAAGCAAGCCACACGGATAGGGTATACAAGCCATTAAGAAGATCTACAGACCATAGAGAAGATATCTGAACCACCAAGAATATATACGAACCACGGACAATAAATACAAGCCATTGTGAGATATGTAGGGCAAGTCATAAAGAAACGAACCATAGAAATATGCCATACGAAATATCAAACCTTGTAAATGATCTTGTTTATTCGATACTCTATATCAAATGAGTCACAAGGGCTCTCTTTATATACAATTCGATGAAGTGCCTCAAACTAACTTGAAACCTTTGAAGGGAGATAAATTTTAATTTCAAACTTGCTCATTTTAGTATTTAAATATATTTTTCCAGATGCTTTCCCAAACTGATTTGAAACACATTAAATAGAGAAGAGCCAACCAATGTTGCATTAATCGTTATCAGGATAATATCGGCGCAAGGAAAAAATCGGAAACAATCGTCATTATCGGGAAATAATCGGAAATAATCAGGAAAAAATCATTTGGTACAAAAGTATTCATTTTTTTCATTTTTTTTCAATTTTTTTCAATTTTTTTCAATTTTTTTAATATCTAAACCATCTACAACATAAAATAAATACATTGACACATAAATATGATGAAAGAACTAATATATAAGATGTTTAATATCATTTCTAGTGCTAAAATCACACATAACATTGAATCATGTCCTGAATAGTAAGTCCTGACTCCTGAGTCCCAACTTAGCCTCAAAATATCAACAAAAAATATAATAATGTATCTCATCATGTCATAATGTCATATACAATAAAATGAAGAAAATAGCTAAAGTCTAATCCTATTGATTTCCTCTGCCCCTCTTGCGAGAAAATGCCACAACGTTCCCTTTCCCTCTAGATGTAGATGCTGGTGCTGGTGGAGTTGGCAGTGGAGTCTATTGTGCTCTAGAAGCTAAAGAACTAGAAGTAGGAGCTATAGGAGGTAGACCACGTCCTCTACTAGTGGCAGGGGTAGCCGGGGCAGGTGGTGTCACCTGGAAACATTACATTCTCCCAATCCTAAAATCCTGAAAAACTGATATGTCTACTGGATTTTGAATGAAATCTAAAATTCTACTTTCTCCATATGAAATCCAATGAGACCAGAACCACTCTCAAACATCCTAAGTCATTTCATGGTAATGTTAAAAATTTAAGTAAAAGTGAAAGTGACATTCTCCTTAATCTTCATTTTCATCCTTTTACTTTAAGAATTTAACATTACCATGAATAGCATATCAATACTAGGGCCTAGACTTGATCATTAAGCTACCCCACTCAAAAATTATTTGTTTCTTCCAAAAAAAAGTGCATTTCGAACATTTAGCATCCCTTATAAAACCGCGCTGCCCCAACCCTCAGCGATAAATTGGGAAAAAATCGCGTATAAAAAAAACGTGAGTATTACTCGCGATAATATCGGCTTCGGGAAAAAATTGCGATAAAGCGATAATATCGCGATTTTAACAACACTGGAGCCAACCAATTAATAATTTCCTTTATTCAATTTGAATTCATCTTTGGGGCAAGATGGGCTTCAATTAGGTCTTAGGGTTTCTATGGGGAAATTCATCTCATAGTTGCCCCAATTTTCAACAATTTCTAGAGAGAAAACCTGCAACAAGGTTTGTGTTGTCATTCCTTTGCACTTGTTTTGAATTTCCCTTCCACTCAAGGCACATATTCTTTTTTATGCATTTGTTTTGAATTGTTCCTTCAATCAAAGCACATGCTCATCTTCATTCATTTTCATTATGTTGCAGAAATTTAATTAAAGAAACTAATCCCACTTCATACAATTTTATTTATAACTATTAACCTATTCTCAAGTGCTTTCGAGCCACTTGAGGCAAACTTAGTGTGCTTAATTATTCTAAGTTTATATATAGGCTTACATGCAAAAGAAAACAACAAATAAAAAACCCTAGGCAGAACCCTTTGTGGCCACAAAAGCACTAGACCGAACAAAGAGGGATCTAGTAGTGACAAGGCTAGACCACCTATAATTTATCATTTGGATATGTCTCTCTACTTATGTGTAGATTTGGGTGATAACAAGCAACAAGCCAAGATTGCCTAGAGTATCTAGCTCAAGGCCAATCATATCGATCTGAGCTAAGGGAGTGAATTCAAATGAGGTATGGAGTTGCAATCAATTATCTTTAAATGAAGGTAATCTACTTTTTCATTCTCATTTGGAGTTTCTGGCGATTGTAACCAACTCCCAAACCTCAAGGTTATGTTCAAAAAGGTTTGAAGTTCTAGTAGATCCACTACCACATGCCAAGGGTGTGAATGGAGGAATAAAAATGGCAAAGGGAAAGTTCTACAAGACCTAAGTTTGCATGAACTAGCAAGAGTTTTCGTTGAACAAAGAGTAGACCCAAAAGGTTTCCAGTAGATAGCAACAAGGGAGGCTAGGAGGAAGAGTAAATTTGTCACTCTAGGAGGAGGTGGCATTGGAGATAGGAGAGGGCATAGCAATGGAATGGACAAAGTTTTAACATTGGAAGAAAAGGCTTTAATATGCATATTCTATGGAAAGGTTATTGTAAAGAAAATTATGACTAGATGGACAGTTGGGGTGTGTGTAGAGAAATTTTAGACTATAGGCATTGTTACCCACCAAAAAGTGGGTAACCCATAGGAGAAAAATTTTCTCCTCCTTGGACAACCAGCAACCTATATGATCAGCTCATAACATGATGCCAAGATCCTCCACTTCATGCTCTGATCGGATATCTTTCTCCTGTCAGGGATTCCTCCTTGAAGGAAGGTAGGTCATCCATCGGCAGGTAATTTAACCATTTTGCAATCATGTGCTTTCACATTATGTTATGGGCATTTTGATATGGATCAAGGGGCAAACTAAATAATTGACTGATCTTGACTATATTCTTGTTCACTCACTTCAATTCGTAGGTTAATCTTTGACTCTAGTCTAGTGGGACCTCCTCTAAGGCCTTAGGGTCTTAGGAAGGGCACTAGTGGGAAGGCTATCATTGAAGTAGCATGTCCAAGATATTCCACTCTTTCCACTTTCCATATTTACCCATTTATTCAACCCCATTCTTCAGGCAAGTGCTCATTGGTCATTGGGATTGGCACCTCTCACCTCATCCTTGTGTCTAGGCCCGAAAAATTTTGCCCTGGAGATTGATGCAGCTAAAAGAAAAATAAAAGCATAAGAAAGCCAAAATCAAGAAAAATGATATAATGCAAAAGATGGTCGGGACATTTGTTTAGCATGTGATAAAAAGCCTAGCATGAGCTCTACACCCCTCACTAGCCATCACCCAATTCCTCAAACACATGATGCTTCATCCATAAAAGGAATTTTTGTATTGTCCCACCCAAATGAGCAATAAACTAACTAAAGCGGTAATAGAAAATTCCAAAAGCAAGTTTGGGCTCCTGAGTTATGCACCCTAACAAAAGAAAACCATAAAAAAGTAAAGGCACACCTAAGGGGTAGAAAAAGCAAGTCAAGGAAAGGGGTAACTCATGCCTCCACAATTGCTCCTTCCTTACATTTATACACTTGAAATCATGGACCTCTATTAGTTCATCACATGTCTAACACCTAGCCCTGAAGTCATTCCCACTTCGCAACCACCATCTTTTACACACACCCAAGGATTGATGGACTAACTTGCGACATGTCTCTTCCCCTTGGGCACAGGAAACTATTAGAAATACTGAGGAGGGGGCTTAATCAAAATTTCATCCAATTATTGATTTTTCCAGTTAAAAATCTGTTACAATTCGAAACATAAACCAAGCCAAGGCACAAGAATTGAAAATAAAAAATCACTTGTATTTTTTTAGCTCAAACTACAATGATGTGGACATCAATCCTCCTTTTCAAAATTCAAGCTCCAACCTGTCAAATAAGGACACCAATCATTTTGTACAAGCCCAAGTACCAACCTGGCAATAGAATGAGTACATCAATCCTCTTAAGCAAGCCCAAGCTCCAAGTTGGCACTAGAATGAAGATATCAATCCTCTTTAGGCACCAACCTATCCAAAAAAAGGCTCCAAAAGTTGCTCAAAATTTGTTCAAAGATAGGTTTCAAGAGTAGGCTCCAAAATTGATCCAAACCAAACTCCAAAACTAGGCCAAGATCGAGGTAAATCGAGAGTAGAAAGTAGGTCCTCAGTAGGCCTAGACAGGGCCAAGACCGAGGCAGAACACAGGTCTGAATTCATGGCCGAACTAAGGTAATTGTTGTTGAATGGTGTTGTCATTGATGTCAGCATCTATTATTGAACACTCTCAATATTTATCTGGATTGCATTAGTTGGAAGCTCCAATGGAAGGATGACTGGAAAGGATGGTTGGAAACCCTAGTAGCCCCGCATTTGTTGATATTTTTGAGGATGAAGATCAATGAATTTAATCTCTATTGAGATTTGTAGCTTGGAAGGTACTCAAAACCCTAGGGTTCATGGTTGTGGAGGAATTGGCACCACAAAAGTGCTTTGTGGGCTAAGAACCCAACATGTGGATTTTGCACCCAAGCTTGTGGGTGTGAAACCAAAGATGATTTTCTTGATTTGACCCTTGGAGATGGAAGAGCACCCTTAGAGGAGTAAGGGGTAGCTTCAAGCACCAAAAGAGGAAGTCTACAGATGAAGTTATGAATTTTTATGTGTTTAGGAAAGGGCTTGCATCAAATGTTTTGAGTCGGCCTTGACTTAGACCTGCCTTTTTAAGGGTTGTTCGATGCACCTAAGAAAACATATAAATAGAACAAGTTGGAGACCTCATTTCACATCATCCAAGTGAAACATTCATAGAAACACATCATCTGAAAGAAGTTACAGATCTGAGGACCCCAGCAAAGGAGAAAAGAAGTTATTTTGTGTCTTTTCATGACTATTTGGAGGGTCAAGTGCAGAAGGAGGCAGGTCGAGTATCTTGGAGGCATTTTTGGGTTGTTTGTGCAAGATTTTCGAGGTGTCTTTCTCTATTATGCAGGTCGCATTCCCTGGGGAAATTGCAGAAGGGTCGAGGGCTTGTAGTGGGTTGCTTGGAGGGGGAAAAAAGGCCTAAAACCAAGAGCAGACCAACTTAGAAGGCAGCGAGTGGGAGCAGATTGCTAAGTGAGGAAGGTCGTAGCTAGGAAGAGGGTTTTGAGAGCATAAAACAAAGCTGACGTGGACGGATATCACCCCTAACTAGGTCACAGACCCTACAGTAGATGTACCAGCTCAAAAGGTATGTGTTGATGTGTTTAAATTGACTTGTTGCTAAGTAGATAATGTCCTAGTGAAGCTCTTCTGGACTCCCTTCCTTTGGTCAGACAATGTACTAGAGAGGGAGGCATCTCGGACCATTCCGCAATCTTCTTGGACATCAAAGGGATCCCCAAGAAACCTATTAGTCCCTTCAAGTTAAATTTGGATTGGTTGAATGATGAGGAGTTTATGTCTTTGGTTAAGTCAACTTAGATCCCTCTCACTCCCTCGATGGATGAATTAGTTCTTGTTCATTTTGAAGCTAATTTAAAAAGGACCAAACTTAAAATAAAGTAATGGGCAAAGAGAAAGAAATTGATGGAGCTTCATATCTAGAAGTGATTGAAAAGGAGCTAGAATCTATCTCCTCTTCTAATGGGGAAGGCTTCTCTTCCTAGGAATTTTGTGCCCCTCGTAGAAATCTAGAAAGAAGACAGATTGCCCTTCTAAATGTTAGGGAGGAGGGATGGCATCTGAAAAGTAGAGCAATTCAGCTCAAAAGTAGAGATGAGGATACAGAGTTTTTTCAAGCCTATGCTAAGGGTCGTAAAGCGATGAAAACTATACGAAGCTTACAGGATGAACATGCTATTGATATTTCTTCTTTCCACCGTTTGGCAAATTTGGGCAAAAGGTTCTTTACAAACCTTTTTAGAGCCCCTCGAGAACCTTCTATTGTTGAAGTCATTCAAAATGCTCAATTCTTTCGGACAATGGTTGATGATGAGCAATGTAGGGCTTTAATGGAGGAGGATTTTGTGGAGGACCTTAAGGCGGTGTTGCATAGTTTTCAGAGAGATAATAATCCTAGGCATAAGCATACCCTGCTTAGTGTGTCTCAAGCATGTGAACAACGCTACGATGTGATTTTTAAAGCTAAAAGTTGTCAAATCAAGTCTACAGGGACATGTGAGATAGTTGTTGACGCTGTGAGAATAGATAATCATGTCTATGGGCTCAAAGAGAAAATAGAGAGTTGTTGCTTATTAAAAATTGATGAAAGTTGGTTGTGGCATAAAAGACTTAGACATCTGAACTTTGGTGTGATAGTCAAACTAAGCAAGATGAACATTGTCAAGGATTTACCCAAGCTGTCAAAACCAGAGAATACAATTTGCAAATCTTGCCAATTCGGCAAGCAAACTCGAGTTCCATTCAAGGCAAAGGAGAACTCATCATCAAAGTCATTGCAATTGGTACAAATGGATTTTTGTGGACCATCTAGAACGCAATTACCCATAGGTAAATTGTACTTTATGCTAATAATTGATGATCCCAGCAGGATGATGTGGGTTGCTTTCCTTGGAGAGAAATCAGAAGCTTTTGAGAAATTCAAAGAGTTCAAAGTTATAGTTGAGAATGAGACCGATTGCAAAATCAAGAGCATAAGATCAAACAATGGAGGTGAGTTCACTTCAAAATAATTTGATGAATTTTGCAAGAAGAATGGCATCAAAAGGCAGTTCACAAAAGTAAAGACTCCACAACAAAATGGTGTAGCAAAAAGAGCAAATAGATCAGTGCAGCAGTTAGCCAAAGTCATGATGGACAAAAGGAAAGTACAACAGAGATTTTGGGCAGAGGCTATTCACACAAAAGCGGTTATTATTATGTGGGTTTTCAGGAATAAATTGAATGATCAGGGAGAAGTGGTAAGAAACAAGGCTGGATTAGTATGCAAAGGTTATGCTGAAATAGAATGTCTGGATTTTGCTTAAACTTTTGCTCCTGTTGCTAGATTAGAGGAAATAAGAATGTTTTTAACATTTTCCTGTTTCAAGAAATTCAAAATATATCAAATGGATGTCAAATCTGTCTTTCTAAACAGAAAATTATAGGAAGAAGTTTATATAGAGCAGCTAGAAAGTTTTCAGCTAACAGAGAAACCAGATTATGTTTGCAAGCTTAAGAAGGCTTTGTATGGTCTCAAACAAGCCCCTAGAGCTTTGTATTCCAAGCTAGACAGCTACCTACTCAAGTGTGGATTTAAAAAGGGTGTAGCTGACAGCAATTTACATGTCAAATTGAAGGACGGAAAACTTATAGAGGTGGTTGTATTTGTTGATGACATTATCTTTGCCAGTGATTCAGATCTACTAACCAATCAATTTGTGTTGAAATGTAACTAGTGTCGGTCTTCACAATTGTATGACTCATGAATGGATGTAATCATTGTTGTATTTGCCAAAAAGTAAAAGAAATTATTTATAAAAGAAAATTATTTACTATGAAATGGGTTTCTTTCCCATTGGTTGTTTGTCCTAGGTCAAGCACCCATTGTGTGCTCTAGGGTCTTGTACAAAGTCAAAGAGTCAAAGTCATGATGTAATAGCCCTTGTGTGGCTCAAGAATCAAAGAAAGAAAAATATTATTGTAAAATGATGAGTCTAGAAGCCCACCAAAAGGCAAGTCGGCCTAGAAGAGGCCTAATGCAGCCCTCAAGAAGCCCATAAAAGGAGTACAACCTCATTAGGGACACTCATCAATCAACATGTTTTCTGATCAGATCTAGACAAAGGAAGAGGAGCGAGATCTCCAGAAGAAACAGTGAAATAGAGGGAGGAACAAATTTCTGTTTTGGCATCTCCATTAACTCATAGGTGTGAATTTCTTGAAGAAGACTAAGGTTTCCTCAAAACTAAAGTTGCAGAGAATTCGTTAAAGGGTGGTTGGCTTATCTTTTGGTGGTTGGTCTTGGAAGACTTCATTGAATTGATTCTATAAGAAGAGTTTATGGGTTTTCCCCTTGTGGGGTTTTGCCCTAGCTTGGAGCCTATCTCTGGTGTTCTTTTGTGTGTATTGTGATCTTCTTATTGGCATTTGTCTTGATGATAAACAAAACAACATAATAATGATGATGCACCAATCTAATATCACAAGAAAGAGTCAAGGATAAAGAGAAATCAAATTTACGAAACCCTAATCTATTATGCCCTAGATTTCTCAACAATTTGCAGTTGATATGAAGTCCGAGTTTGAGATGTCAATGCTTGGAGAGCTCTCTTACTTTATTGGATTGCAGATTGCGCAGAGCCCCAAAGAATTTTTATCTCTCAAAGCAAATATCTCGAGGAAGGGTTGAAGAAATTCGGCATGGAAGAATGCCCTTTAGTGAGCACACCAATGGGGACAGGTTGCAAACTTAGCAAGACTGATGAGTCACCAGAAGTGGACCAGACTCTATACAGGTCCATCATTGGCAACCTCTTATATTTGACAACTTCAAGAACAGACATTATGTAGGCCGTTGGTATTATTGGAAGATTCCAAGTAGCCCCTAGAAAAAGCCATCTAATAGCAGCCAAAAGGATTCTTAGATATCTCAGAGCAACAATGGATTATGCATTGTGGTACCCCACAGGTTAAGACTTTTCATTAACTGTGTATATTGATGTTGATTGGGCAAGTGATGCAGATGATCGAAATAGCACTAGTGGTGGTGCTTTCATTCTTCGAGAATGCCTAGTCTCATGGTTGAGCAAGAAGCAAGCTTCCATTTCCTTATCTACAGTTGAAGCAGAGTATATTGCAGCAACGTCTTGTTGCACTCAATTATTGTGGACGAAGCAGACCTTGCAAGATGTACAAGTGTGCTATGATCAGCCTATTCCTATTATTTGTGAAAACACAAGTGCAATCAACATGTCCAAGAATCGTGTTCTTCACTCCAAGATAAAGCACATTCCAATCAAGTATCGTTTCTTGAGTGAGCAAGTTGCCCACCAAATTGTAAAGTTGGAGTATGCCACTACAAAAAGAGCAAGTTGTTGACATTTTCACCAAGCCACTTCCTAAAGAACAGTTTGAGTATTTGAGGCAAAGATTGGGAGTTGTTCCTCTTGCCTCCCTTCACTAGCTCTTCCTTCAAGAGGAATAAAGGCAACTGTTATATATTCATCATATCAAGATAAGATTGTCAGGTCCACAGGTTCAACATGACAGAGGAAGATTGTTGAAAGGGTGAGTATGGTGACAGGGGGAGCATGTCGGTGTCTTTGCCATTGATGTCAAAGGGGGAGAGGTACATGGTAATCAAACAAAAGAAGGAAAAAGGGATGTATGCAAGAAAGGCACTCAGTAGAGGTACTTAATGATCCAACAGCAGCAGCAAAAGCAGCTAAGGATAAGATAAGTGTATCTGAGGAGGAGCATCACTCAAAGGAGACAATAAAAGAGATATGTTTTGCTAAGGATGTTTTGTTTGATCTTGGTGTTGTCATCAATGCCGAAGGGGGAGAATATTGGAAATATGTTGTCATTAATGGCAACAAGGTGTCAAAAAGAATCCTCAAAAGATCAGGTTTCAGGGACAAGAAAATGAGTGAAGACCAACATGGATGAGAATGGTTTAGAGACTTTGGAGTCTTTTTCTAGAGTAGCAGATCATCTCAGATGCAAATTAAACCCACCTAGATGGACAGAGCTCGGAAAAAGCTTTCCAGTAGTATGTGGAAGTCTGAAAAGGGTCTCCTGGTTTAAGACATAGAGACAGTCAAAGTTGCATGTTCCAATTCAAATTTTAGCAGAGATAAAATGGCTTGGAGACCCTTCTAGCGCATAGCCAAGGTTGGAAGAGCAGCCAAACACAACGGCAAGAGCGGACGTAAATAGCATCAGGCTGACTTGGAGCAACAGCAAGGCTTCGGAAGAGGGCTCCTGGCTAAGAATTGGCATGAGGTTTCGTGCAGGAAAGCGCGGGGATTAATGAAGGAAATAAGCCCCCCGAAAGCCTAAGAAAAGGATAAACACCAATGGTCTCCGCACCAGGTCCTATGGCAAGAAAAAAGGAAAAGGTGCCAGCAAATGGAGCTAAGGTTGTTCGGCAAAATTGGCAATGTTTTTTTTATAATAAATTAAAAATCGCCGCAGAGTTTGGCAGCGCACTTTTGGCAACAGTGTTTGTTAAAAAGGCTTTGGGCCTATAATAAAATGCAATGGGCATGTGCATGGATGCAACGAGTCAACAACTAATATTTAGCAGAGCCTTTCAGCTTGCGAACAGAACGAGTTGGCAGCATGTGATAGTTTAGTGGCACAATTTGGCAGTTAAGCCAAAGTTAACTGCAACTAAAATTATAAAAGCCTCGCTAAAACCTGTAAAAGCACAGAATGCTGAAAACAAGGAGAAAAATTCAGTTTAAACTGCAGAAATGGATAATTTAAGGTCTAACAACTTGGTGAACAGATCCAAAAGATTGAAATGAACAAGACAAAGAAAAAAATAAGGATTCATGCAGCAATACAAGAAAAGCAAGAGGCCAAAATTAGCAAAGCCAAATTCTTGACAAGTAGGCTTGAGCAAGCAGATTGAAGAAGTTTTTATGAGTGAGTTGAAATGATGTTGTTGGTGTTCTCATTAATCAGAGATTGCTGAATGTATTGGTGAATAAAGAAGAAATTATTTTATTTGAAGGGAAAGTTGGCATTCATGGTTCTAGTATGAAAATAGATGAAAGATGAATTAGTGAGTGTAAAGCAAGTTGTAATTTACAAATCAGGGATCGGTGCTCCTTCTAGTAGGTGTTGGTAAATAGTTGGCGTGGTAGCTCCATTCAATTGTAGCTGATAAATCAGGGAGTTGTAGCTCCTGTTGGTTGTAGCCAGGAAATTGTAACAGCGAGTTGTAGCTTGCCTTCTGAATGAATTGAAGAGCAGTTTTTGAAAAAAAAAATTGTTCCTTGTGTGTTACTGAAATTCTTTTATGTCATGCTTATTTGAATTAATTGTTGAAGTACTTTGTGGTGTCTTGGTGTTGTTGCACAAGTCGAAGAAAGTTTTTAACTAGGTAAAATTCCTACAACACTGATTCACCCCCTCTCAGTATTGTCCTGGTTTCCAACAGGGCTTACTTTGGCGGCGCTTCTATCAACAATGGTCAACTAAGTGGTGGCGGTTTTATTTTATTCCTTTCTCGAAACTATTTTTTCAAAGTCAAGATGGGCCTAGGTCCTGGGTCAAACAATAAAGCTGAACTGATTTCCTGTAAAAACCCGCTAATGTTTGCAAAAAAAGAAGCGATGCTCGCAGATTCACATCTTTGGGGATTCAAAGCTATCTATTAATTGGCTTAATGAGCTAATGTTTGCAAAAAAAGAAGGGATGGTCGCAGATTCACATCTTTGGGGATTCAAAGCTATCTATTAATTGGCTTAATGACATTATTTCTTTCAGGAACATTTATCTTAGGCCTATTAATGAGGAGATTAAGTGCATAGTTGAATCTTTCACTTCTTTTTCTTTTCACATATTTACAGGGAGAGGAACCATGATGCTGATCGCTTATCACAAGATGGCCTCCATTTGGAAAAAGATCTTTGGGCCATAGCGGAACAGCACAATGACCAAATGCATGAATTCACTAAATCTTTCTCCTTAAATGCAATTTTGAACATGTTGCTTTCAACAGTCGGTCTCTGCTCTATCTCGCAGGAACAGGTTTTTTGACAGGGGACCACAGGTCCTGGATAAAGTGGTTCTTTTTCCTTTGCATTGCGGTTCAACTCACCAGTTTCATTGGAAGATTTTGTTAAATTGCTCTCATAAAGACAACTCCTTATATCTGTCTTGGACAGATTGGTTTAATGTTTTTCTCCTTATCGTTTTATGCCTGGAATGGTGATGTATTTACGAAGTACAGTTTTTGGGGAACTAATGTACTGATATATGAACAAGTATCCTCTCTTATGCCTTTTTGTCAGGTAGATGTTGGATATCTCAGGAATACACTCAAGAAGTGTATATACAAAATGTAACTTCATCATTTAACTACGAATGAAATTACCGATATTTTTTAACTACGAATGAAATTACCGATATTTTTTAACTACGAATGAAATTAATGATTATTTTCTTTGGATAAATAATAATAAAAAAAAACCCTATTTTGTTCCATAAGTTAATCGTCTACTTTCTAATATATGACATAAAAATTTGTATGTTTGTTTGTAACTGATGGAATCTAGATTCTAGATTGCTGATGCTCGAATAATTTAACCATTAATGTACTATGGATGCCATCTGTATCTTGATTTACGTACAAATATGCATTCTTTAATATATTCTGCAACTAATTTGGCATTCTAGATGTTATATATATATATATATAATTATATATATATATATATATATATGCTTCTGGGATGCTTTGCTTTCAACAATTTTTGGAAAATGATGCTTCAGACACTTGCTTCTCAAAAACACACCCACTTTGTCCATGTTTCGTGCAACACTGGGATAAATCAATAAAACAAAATTGCCATTATAAAATGCAACCTAACCTGTTCATTGGTTATGTCTGGAAATTAAACCCTTGTTTCAAAATTTTCAAAAAAGACCTACCTACTTAAGAAAGTATCCTACAGCCTCTAATCCATGTGGTTTGCTAGGAATGATTATGCTCAAACCAAAAGAAATTGGCAATTTAATGTAAAATATTATTAAACAGCAAAATAGAATTTTTAATATTAAGATTTGTATGTATGGATGCCATCCTACAAACCTGAAAGACTTTATTTGGAGATATTCCACAATATGTTTGGAGCAAATATGCCAGTGACCTCTGTGGTTTAGCAAGAACATCGCATGCCTGAAAAGCAGCAACTACACTTCTCAACCAAATGATTTAACAGAAACAAAAGACAAAATAATGGCATTGCTATAAGTGTACCAAAATGAGGTCAGATCAAAACTTTGTAAGATTCAACAAGAATGTAATGTTTTAGCATGACAAGCTATTCTTCATATGCAATTACCAAAAAATGCAAAAGAAAATGTGTTGGCAGTTAAAAACATTCAAATTTCGATAATATTTAACATTAATCATTTCAACATACCATTACTTGAATTTTAGCTAAAAGATATTCACTTAATTTCAGTCTTCTACCCACAGGAACGAAATGAAAATCATAGGTTCTTGATGAAAATAAGCCCAGTGCCTCTATGCCAAGACCTACACTGTTTGAAGTATTTTAAAAGCATTGAGATTGAATGCATTATGGGCAACCGCAATAATATAGCCTAATCACTATGCAAGACTGAACTCAATCTATTTCTTCTTTACCAAAGTGCAAACAGAAATTCTACATAAGTCGCTTAATAACAGATTCAATCAATAAGTAAAGATATATTTAAAATTTATTTGATATTCCACATTCCTAAGCAATTTCACATGAGTACATTTGGTGCATGCTACTACAACCATGAATATTATATGCAAATTATGTTGAACATGGTTTATATGAGGTACTAGATGCAGAGGTATATATCATAAAAAAAGGGATGAAACACAACAATCATGAAAAGAAAAAAATAATTGTTGATTTGTGGTAGCATCGGATGTGCTCTAGCCATGAAAATTGGTGGAGAGGCTAAGGCACATAAGATCTCCAAGACCCAGAAATGGTTTGGGGAAATTCCAATCGGTTGGAGAGATATTAAAATAATTAATATTTTTAATGGGGTTCCTAAGTCTAAACTAGGAAAATTAAAACATTAATGGGTATTAATATAAAACTGCGCGACAATGTTCTAAATTGTTGATTTGGGGTAGCATCGGATGTGCTCTAGCCATAAAATTTGGTGGAGAGGTTGCGGCACATGAGATCTCCAATACCCAGAAGGGTTTGGGCAAATTCTAAACAATTCAGGAGATATTAAAATAATTAATATTTTTAATGGAGTCCCTAAGTCTAAACTTAGAGAAAATAAAATATTAATGTGTATTAATATGAAACTGTGTTAGAATGTTCCAAAAGACATGGATCAAACCAAATCTAATCTTAGCCGTTGATTAGGGATTTAATCTCAGTCGTTGATATGTCAATAGGAAAAGTATAAGAGGAGGCTTGAGGCTCACTTGGAGAGAACACCAGAGTGATCAGTGATTCTATTCTCTAGAGCGGGGTTTGCTAAGAGAGATAGAATTAGTGATCGGGAGTTGCAGCTGAGGGGCATTGAGTACAGAAAGACAAAGAGGAAGAGATAGTGTCGGGAGAGCAGCGCAGTAGCCGGGGAGAGTGACGCAGAGCAAGCCAGAGCTCACGCAGGGCCATGCAGAGGCAACCAGGAGCTGCGCAGAGCCTCAAAGAGGCCAGCATTGTTGACGTCGAGGACCATAGGGCTGACGCAGGGCCTCCTAAGGCTGACGCTACCCATCCGGGGTGACGCAGGGCCAACACTGGGCAGAGAGGGGCTGACGCAGTCCAAAGAGAGGCTGACACTGGGGTTTCTGGGGCAGATTGGTGCTGAGGAGCTACCGGAAGGATTATCTGGGGTTTCAGCGAGGAGATTTGTCAAAAACTGAGAGGTATTACTGCCAGGAAAATTCTCTGTTGGGTAGGCCAGTTTCGGCACCCAGATTGTACTCTGATATTACTTAATAAGAAAACCCTCATATAGCTACACCAGTTTTCCCACGTTGAGTTTTTCCAGGGACATTGGTCCAAAAATAATGGTGTCATATGGTGTGATTGTTTTTGTTTCGCTTAGTTGTTGATCTGTAATATGTTGAGCATACACAAGTGTTTATTTTCAGTATTTACATTGTAAATAACTTGTTCAGTGAAATAACAAGTGAGTAGGAATAAATCAGATAAAGTGTTGGAGGGTTTCTAACTAAGTAGACTTAGAAACTTCAACATAAATGGCATGGATCAAGCCAAATCTAACCTTAGCCGTTGATTAGGGACTTCATCTCGGCTGTTGAAGACTCAACAGGAAAAGTATAAGAGGAAGCTTGAGGGTCAGTTGGAGACACACCAAGTTGATCAGTGAATTCGATTTTTTGGAGCGGGGTTTGCTAAGAGAATCAAACTAGTGATTTGTTGTAGTGAGGGGCAGTTCGGCACGAGGCCGAGAATACATAGCACAGAGGCAGAGATAGTGCTAAAGAAACAGCGCAGAGCATGGAGAGGGTGACACAGAGGCAGCTGAGAGCTACGCAGGGGCTGAAGAGGCCAGCGTGGGTGACGCAGAGGGTTTGAGGGCTGACGCAAAGGCTTTAGTAGCTACGCAGAGGCTAGCAGAGTTGACGCGGGGCCAAGAGGCAGTGCCGGGAGAATTTTCATGGGGTAGACTGAGTGTTGGTGAGCCAGGAAGGGTGACGCAATCCCTGCAGAGTGACGCAGAGCAGCAAAGAAACTTGGAGCAGCTTTCGTTGTCCCAGCTAAGGAGTTGCAATTGTTGTTGCAGGATCGTTCATCCAGTGATTGATCAGCTGGAATATCTGTCTCCGAGGAGAGGTAGTACTGTCGAGGGCATTCTTTGTTGGGTGAGCCATTTCTGGCACCCTAGATGTATTCAGAAACTGCATAATAATAAAACCCTCACATGCTGCACTGATTTTCCCACATTGGTATTTTCAGGGACGATTGTCCAAAAATAACAGTGCCCCTTATGTGTTTGTCTTAGTTATTTCAGTTGTTGATCTGTATATGAGTTAAGGCTGCATTTGTGTTTATTTCAGTATTTCTATTTATAAATAACTTGTTAATGGAATAAACAAATAGGAGAAATTAAACTAGATAATGCAGTAGGGATTTCTAATGTGCCAGACTTAGAAATTTCAACATGGTATCAGAGGATTGCAGATCATAGGAGAACGGAAGGCACAAGCAGTAATCTGGAGAATTTGCAGCAGTAGCAGTTGTCTCGAGAGACAACGTTGTTCCAGAGTAGAAGCAGCAAAGAAGAAGTGACGCAAAGGGCATGCGTCATCATTTCGAGCCAGGAGGAGGGTCAGCGCAGAGGCAGAGAGGGGCAGATCAAAACTATGCAGTGGTCGGTCATCTTTCTCAACCAAGAAGGATCGACGCTATGGCCAGGAGGAGTAGATTTTGTCGTTGTCGAGATTGCGAAGAGCTCAAAAGGCTCAGTTTCTTCAGTTGTCGGGGCTTGGGGAGTTGTGGACAGATTGTGATTGAGAAGCTGGTGGGGTGTTGTTTATGTCGGTGCATAACAGTACCTAAGGGGACAGAACCAAGTTAGAGGGAGCCGCTACCTTGAAGGATTTCTAGCCAAGAAATACAGATCCGAGTTGCAGTTGCAAGGAAGATTGGAGAGGAGCGATTCGACATTTGGCGGAGAATTTCTAGCAGGGAAATCAGGACTTAGAGGGAGGTCAAAACTCAAAGGGAGTCCAAAAGAGGAGCAAAAATAGTAGTGAACACACTGAGGGATCAAGACAGGTTGGACGGGGCCTCCAACTTTGTCATCTGGAAGGCCAGGATCCTGGCAATCCTGAATCGACATCGCATCAAGGACTTTACCTTGAGAGCTGTGGCTATCCCGGTCGACCCAGCTAAGAATGAGAAGTATGAGGATGCAATGGCGAGAGCGAAGTGCATGATCCTAGACAGGGTCAAAGATCATGTCATACCACATATTGCTGAAAAGAACACAGCAAAGGAGATGTGGGATACTTTGACGACCTTGTATGAGGGCATTTTCGTGCAGCAGAAGATGTTAATGGAGAATCAGCAGCGGTCATATCAGATGCCGAAGGGAGAGTGGACAGATTCGTTCCTCCTCAGACTGCAAGAGATTCGTGACCAACTTACTTCCGTGGGGTCTACACCGGATCCGGAGTTCATGGTGAGGACCGCCCTGAATGCAGTCTTCGGGGAGTGGGAGACATTTGTCCAAATTACTTTGGGCAGGGCTACTCTTCCAAGTTGGAGGAAATGTGGGCAACTCTTCGCCAAGAAGAGATCAGTAGATTGACCAAAGCGGGGAGTAGTGGCAAGGGAAGTCGAATCAAGAAAGAGGAGGAGGATGCGGCTCTAGCATCTGCGGGAGAGAAAGAAGAAGGACATCTCCAAGGTGAAGTGCTACCATTGTGGGGAGCTAGGACATTATGCATCCTAGTGTCTCAAGAAGAAAAACAAGGGAGAAGCTTTTGATTCTAAGGCAACTCCAGCTAAGGCAAAGAAAGAAGTCGAGACTGATGACGACTGTGCCATGAGTGCTCATGCACCTCTAGAGAAGAGGTGGGGAGACATCAAGTTGTAGTGAGGAGGACTACAAACTAGGGGCAGGATCCTTGAGGTGCCCAAACTCTTGGATCATATCTGGCTGCGGGAGCCCTTAACGACCGTAGCAAAATGATAGATGTCGAGTGGAGCAAAGTGTAGTGGAGCAGCAAGGCAGTGCTTGAGTGCAGAAATCTGAGGCAGCGTAGTGGAGGTTGCAGCAGTGCGAGAGGCACAGAGGTGTATGCAACAGCGCAGCTAAGGGAGCACAGAATAGCAGTAGAGGCAACTTCAGTTTCACGAGGCTTCCAGACTGATTGGGATGTCACTATTTGGGAGAAGTCAGTTACCTACTTCTCAGTAACTGAGTTGCAATGCAACAGTTAGCAGTAGCAGTGTTAGGGGCAGCATGAACAGCATATTGAGAGGGAACTACAGTACAGATGTACCTTGGCAGTGGCAGTGTCATGGGCAGCAGTACAAGAAGCAGCAGTGCATTTGATGTGAGGCAACAGGCCAAGCATCAGCACAGGTACTAGTGCGGAGGATCAGTGTGATGTTTCCTTGGTGAAACATTACTAGAGCACATTCCTCGTTAAGAGGGAGTGTTGATTTGTGGTAGCATCAAATGTGCTCTAGCCATGAAAATTGGTGGAGAGGCTAAGGCACATAAGATCTCCAAGACCCAGAAATCGTTTGGGAAAATTCCACCCAATTGGAAAGATATTAAAATAATTAATATTTTAATGGGGTTCCTAAGTCTAAACTTGGGAAAATTAAAATATTAATGGGTATTAATATAACACTGGGTGAGAATGTTCTAAATGACATGGATCAAGCCAAATCTAATCTTAGTCGTTGATTAGGGACTTAATCTCAATCGTTGAAAACTCAACATGAAAAGTATAAGAGGAAGCTTGAGGATCAGTTGGAGACACACCAAGTTGATCCGTCAGTTTGATTTTCTAGAGCGGGGTTTGCTGAGAGAATCGAACCAGTGATCTGTTGCAGCAAGGGGCAGTTCGCCACAAGGCCGAGAATGCATAGCATAGAGGCAGAGATAATGCCAGAGAGACAACGCAAAGCCTGGAGAGGCTAACGCAGAGGCAGCTGAGAGCTACGCAGAGGCTAAAGAGGCCAACGTGGGTGACGCAGAGGGTCTGAGGGCTGACGCAAAGAGCCAAGGGGCTAACGCAAAGGCTTCAGTAGCCGCGCAGAGGCTAGCAACAATGACGCAGGGCCAAGAGGCAGTGCCGCGAGAATTTTCGTGGGGCAGACTGAGTGTTGGTGAGCTGGGAAGGGTGACACAATCCCTGCAGAGTGACGCAGAGCAGCAGAGAAGCTTGGAGCAGCTTTCGTTGTCCAACTAAGGAGCTGCAATTGTTGTTGTGGGATCGTTCATCCGGTGATTGATCAGCCGGAATATCTGTCTCCGAGGAGAGGTATTACTACCGAGGGCATTCTCTGTTGGGTGAGCCATTTCTAGCACCCTATATGTATTCAGAAACTGCATAATAATAAAACCCTCATATCTACTGCACCGGTTTTCCTGCATTGGGTTTTTCCGGGGACGATTGTCCAAAAATAATGGTGTCCCTTGTGTGTTTGTCTCAGTTATTTCAGTTGTTGATCTGTATATGAGTTAAGGTTGCATTTGTGTTTATTTCAGTATTTCACTGCCATAATTTAGTTATAACTTTAGAAGACTTTGGGCCTTGAGGCTAGAGTTCCATGGGTGAAGGAGCTGACAGAGTCAAAAGATATCATTGAATTCATCACCACCACCAACCTTAAGCAATATTTCAAGAACACATCATATTGGAGTTGTTGAACGTTGTTGAGATAAAATATGGCTTCAAACTTCATCATGTCACACCACCTTGTAGAGGTTAAATCTCCATTAGTGTGTATGATGTGAGCGATCACACAGTGACTTTACACAAACAAATTCAAAGAGGGTAAGTATGGTTTGTTTAATGTTGATTGACAAGGATTGGAGTAAAACATATTTGTTGTTCAAGTTCACATGCATTTGAACTTTTTCGAACTGTACACACATAAAACCCTCTACTGGGAAAGGTTTAAACTTTAAAACAACATGGATACCATGGTTGAGAAAAACATGGAAATCTTTTCATAAGGGGCTCCCTCTCTTTAGTCACACCACCCTGTAGAGGTTAAATCTCCATTAGTGTCTATGATGTGAGCGATCACAAGGTGACTTTACACAAATAAATTCAAAGAAGGTAAGTATGCTGTGTTTAATGTTGATTGACAAGGATTGGAGTAAACCATATTTGTTGTTCAAGTTCACATGCATTTGAACTTTTCCGCATTGTACACACATAAAACCCTCTACCAGGAAAGGTTTGAACTTTAGAACAACATGGATACCATGGTTGAGAAAAACATGGAAATCTTTTCATAAGGGGCTCCCTCTCTTTATAATTCTAAATTGATTTTGCAAATCTAGGGACATCAATCAAGGATTTGAGGTGGAACCATTTCAACATTTCATCGCACACTTTCGCACATTAAATCCAAACTTTTATAGTGACAATTTCATTGCTCAAAGCAACCGGAACAAAAAGATCCCACATAAGGATAGGGAGGTGGCCAATGGAGTGAAGATGACCCTCATGATAATGTTTCCAACTTCTTTACAAACAGATTGTTACCACAAAATCTAGCAAGACCCTAAGGAATGGAAAACCTAAGGTACAACTACTAGACTAAGTGACAACTATGGGACAATGACACACTGTCACCTCAGTCAAAGTCCCTTGCTCTTTACAGACTTTCATCGATGGGAGGAGTCCTAGTAGGAAGCGAATCACTTAAAATGAACAGATCAATGATTTAGGTATGATGTGATTCCACGAGGCCCATTCAAGGAGAGACACAACAATGCTTCAGGGAAGCTAAACGCTTTCTACTTAGAATGAATAGATCAATGATTTAGGTATGATGTGATTCCACAAGGCCCATTCAAGGACAGACACAACAATGCTTCAGGGAAGCTAAACACTCTCTAAGAAAGGCCTAGGAAGAGATCAAGATATAGGGTTTGAGATTTATGATCTTAATAAGTATGCCTAAGATCAAGACTAAGTGATGGGATAGGACCTCTCAAAGAAGCTCAATGCGGTGTTTTAACACGTCCAAGGGGTTCTTCGCTTCCTTTGAGAGGCCTAGGAAAGACTTGCGCTAGACCTAGGGTTTTCTGAATAATCGTGGGAAGAAATACTTCCAAGGTACTCACTAGGCCAAGGCAAGGGAGGAGAAAAGGCTCTTATGGTTTATTCCAATGAACACTAAGCTCATACAACCTTCAAAGAAGTCCCCAAGGTGAGAGAGAAAGACTAGGTTTTCCCTCTTAGAGTAGCACTTACGAAAAGAGATTATATAGATGAAACTCGGGCGGATGTCCACCAAACTTGGAGCATAGGTAGCCTAGATTCTGAGCTTGATGTTTGGACCCTCAGATTCTCGAAATATCACCTCCCTAAAATTTCGTTGCAATCCCTAGATTTCCACCCAACCTTTAAGGGACCGAAATTTAGAAGGAGAAAATACGGAGGAAGAGAAATTTGATCATCAAAATCCTTGGACTAGTGCCCAGTCCTTTGAGCTATGGAGTCCTTGATGTGTTACATTGGAAAAATTTGTCCTCAAGCAGGTCAAAAGTTGATGCCCTAGCTACCAACCTTCAACAATTACCTACATTTAGAATATGGAGTTTCATGAAGAAAAATAACATTTCATCACTAGGAACATTCATTGCATGTTATATCATGAGTAACATATGCAAGAGCCAACCAAATCGCTTCCAAAAAAAGGTTCCTTCAACTAAATTAGGGCACGATAGCATTTACATTAGTTGCAGCAATTACATACATTAGACATTTTCAAGAGAGATTTTATCAACAAAAGAACTTACAAGATAATCATGCAATATATCCATCCATATTCAAGAAGTAGCTCCAAGACAAGATCAAAAATCATCTCCCAATATCATAGTGCATCCAAGATACTCCAATAGCTTCCAAAGTAAAAGTGTGAGTTCTTTTACAAGAGAAGAATCCAAGTGATGATGATGACAAGCCCACCAAGTAGCTCCAAAACTTATGAATAAACCATCCAATAGTAGGCCAAAATGATGACGTTATGATGAAGTCAGGCCATGTTGAGTCCTCTAAGTGCCAAAATGAGGGATAGGGCTCCATAAATGATTCACAAGGGGATGGCCCTTTAATGTCCATGTAAGGCATCATGCGGTGCTCCAAAGTGACTCGAGAGCACAAATATTGGTCTCATGGGTCTTCTAGTGAAAGATAAACCTGTAAACTACTCCAAATGATGGCACTGGTGATGGTGGTTGCCCTCCCATGTCTCAAGGGCGAGACAAACATACTTTAGGCCTTGGATTAGCTCCCAAACCATGTGTACATTGCTAAGTCAGCTGATGCAATGTTGGTCCAAGTGCATCATCTCGCGAATAATGTGGGGCAATGAACAAGTTGCTGAAGGTGTTGAGGGTGCCCATGAGATGAAATAATGCTTTATCACATGACGGAGCCCCATGTCTCTTAACACATCCCCTACAAGTGTCAATATGATCCTATAGTGGGCTTGGGCCCCAATTAAGTTGCCCAACCCATGATGAACCCACCTGCTAATTACATATAAGATCCATTGCATCTCCTCACCATCAAGTACAATAATTCATTAGTGCATCTAAGAACCAAGCTTGTTAGTCAAGGGTATAATGGGACTTCAAAATGGGCTTCCCCTCCAAATTCGAGGCTTTGATCATGCAATAGTGTTACCTCCCTAGGTACGAGTGGCTAATAAACAACCCTATTAGGTATTCCCAACCCCCAAGGAGAAAGACATCCCCAAGGTACATCCTTCAAGTGATTGGGGTCATGTGGATGATGATGAGGTGGATTGGGACACAGGGGTCTCAAATCCAAATACCATGGGTTCAAGGCTAGCAATGATGAGGGATGTCAACACATTTGGGTGTATAGACGTCGGAGGGAGCAATTGTGGTACACGAGTTACCTCGACCTTTGTTTTTCCACCATTTTTCATTTGCCTTTTGACTTTTTTTTATTTTTCATTTATTATATCGCTCGAGGTTCCAAGGGATGAAAGCATGTTGTGTATGATAATAGTGATTACCTCCTTAAGGTAGGGCAGTTCAACGCCCTCCAGAGGTTGTGACATGCATGGGTCTGTAATGATGCGAGGGGCACTAAAGGGGTCCCTAGGAACTAGGTTGATGGCCATAATGAAGAGGTAGAGCTCATGTTTGGCTTTTGCCCACACGCTAATATAATGTCACGGTCATCTTTTGCATTTTGTGATATTACTTTCTTTTGTATGTGCCCATGATATGTATTTACCCCCTTTTTTTAGCTGCATCAACATTCAGGGAACATTTCCAGGTCCGAAACAACCATGTGGACAAATGGGAAGTGTGTGTTGAAGGAAGTGTAACTAGGTTCAGTCTTCATAATGTAATGATCTTTGCAAATTATGAAATAAAAAGAATAAAATTATTTTTACCTTGCAACACGGGTTTCATGAGAAAGAAGTATTATTCATAGGTCAAAGACTTCTTCTTGATATCTTTAGGATTTATCATAATGGATAAGAGTCATTGTAATGATTATAAAGTCATGTTATACTTGAAGAAGCCCTCCAAAATGACAAGCACCATCCTCTTTGTCACGTCAACTTGGAAAAAGAATTAAATAAAGTCATGTCGGCTCAAGAATAAAGACACAACAGTTCACTAACACATGTCGGCTTCTTATGGAGACGAAACCACTATAAATACTCAGCTAGGGTCTACGCAAAAGATGTGTACAGAACTCAGATTCATCTGAGATTTTCGAATGAAATTACAGTGTTTCAAGACTTCGGATAGGTACAATGAGATCTTCGCATGCAAGTACAATGGTGCAGGCATTTCGGTTGAAGTACAGGAATTCAGGTTCTCGGATAAGGAAGGATCTTTGTTTTTTCGAATGGGTATTACAGAGGTAATGTCTCTATCTTCTCACTGTCTTAAATACTCACTATCTCGGCATACTAAGACCCAGTCATAGTCTCAAGAAGGATCTCGGTAAACACTCATTGTCTTCGCACATATTATAAACGCAGTCACCACTGTCTCAGCATACTAAACGTGGTTACAGTCTTGCTATATTTGTGATGATAAGGATCTTTGTAATCACACAGTGATACACTCTATCTCAGCTTACATTCTAGACACAGTCATGATCCCAACATAGATGCAATCATGGTCTCAATGGTGTTCCAATGAAGATATCAGTGGTGTAGCAATGATGCAACAATGACCTTAGTACAGCTCTCATTCATGTATATGATGATCTCGTTGTTATGTTGAAGACCTCGATGAAGGTGCAGCAATGGTGTTGCAACAGTAATGAAGATCTTGGTGGTGCAGTAGTGATGATCTCAACGGTGCAGCAAAGATAATGATCTCAAACGGTGACAAAGAAGAGGATTGGTGTCTTGGTCTTGGAGTGGCTAAATAGGTCAAGGGTCATGGTCTTGGTATTCGTCAATTGGAATTTCTATAAGAAGAATTTGTGCGGGTTTTCCTCTCAAAGAGTGAGAGGTTTTGGCCCAACATCTTGTGTTCTTGTCTCTTTTGTTTTTGGTAACTATTTGATGAACTAAGCAAACACACTCTAATAATAAGGAAAGACTGTACTAAGAAGAAAAAGTTAAAACACCTCACAAATAGTTATCATGCTAAGAAGAATTGCATTAACTCCTATTGCCCTAGATTCTTCAACATGGTATCAGATCTAAGGTGTTGAAGTCAAAGGAAGGGCAGCAAAGAGACATTCAAGGATCAAGCTTCAAGAAGGATATCAAAGAAAGGGATCAATATCTACAAAAATCAGTCCATAACAGCAGTCTACAACAGCAAGAGCTTTTGTCTCCATAGTCATCATCAAAAGGCCATCAAGAGTCAAGACCCTCATCAAGTTGTCTACAAAGCAAGGTAGCTCAAAGGACCTAAAAAATGAAGATCACATCATCTTGGAACAGGTTGAAACCCTAGAGGCAGTCTTGATCTACACTACAAAAGAAGGAAAATCATATTGAAGGCAAGAAGGCATTGTCATCTTCAAGGTTCTAAAAACAAGCAAGGATCATCTCCTTGCCCTATAAGAAGATCATCCGAGGAAGGAGCAAATCATCCTCATCAAAAGGAGAAATCTTCCCTATTTAGGAAAGGCTTTCTCATTTGAAAGAAGATCATTCAAGAGGAAGCTCTAATGCATTTGCTTCAACCACTTCCAACATGATCAAGGTGAAGATTTTATCTTCACACTCAAGTAAGTAACTTTCATTTATAATCAAGTTTGGTTAAATGACTTCGTGTTCGCAAGGAGATCTATAAATCGGTTGGGTCATCAAGATTCCTTGCATAAGAAAGGACAATAGATATAGTCTCTGGAAGAGAAGTCATATGTAATCAGTCCTAGGTCATGTCATCCCTATGTAGCAGGAGATGTGACATAAAAGAGAGATATGAAATGCTAGAAGATATACTCTCTGAAATACAGTGAAGAAGGTCATATCACTTAGACCTGATTGAAGGTATCAAATAATGAAGGAATATCTTCATAAGATCTCAATTGGGAGATGAAGATAATCATCATTGTTCTAACTGATAGGCAAGGTAACAAATGTCCATGAACAAGAAGGTTAACTCATTCAACAATTTTTGGTCTCTATGCTAGATAGAGAAAGATAAGTTGATGACAAAAGTATTGAAGGATAAAGGACTCAAACATGCTAGAAAGGAAAGAAAAGTTTGGTCCTCAAACAAGACACAATAGTATAGCTAAGATTACGGAAAGATTATGGAAGCTTATATCACCGGATAGATGGAGGAAGCTGAAGAAAACGGGGCATAACAGATCTCTACTATGATTGAAATGGTATCCCTCACAAAAGGGTCCTACCATAAGCTTTTGTTATAGATATGACCATGATAATTAGATGCATCATGGCATCATGGAAACATTAGAAACAAGAGCTCGGAACATCACCATGGGAATCATGAAGGACAAAATCCATGGCAGTCAAACATGAAGGATATAGCTCTTGGGAACCTCATTGGATATTACAGGAAAGGAAGAAGTCATCCAGGGCAAGGCTCATCATACAAAAGGGCGAACATCCATCAGATGGGGATATGCAAGATCCTCAAGGTTCTCTGATGGAATTCTCATCGAAGGATTCACTAATCTAGAGAAAAAGCAAGTGTTTCATCAGGAACTCCAACTTATGAAATTCATGGGATGATGGTGTGATGACATGAGAAATGAAGTAGATCAAGGGATTGAAGATCTTTTCAATCAAGGAAGCTGCTAGAAGAAGCCTAAATGACGTAAAGGTAAAATGAGGTATGTATATTTATATTTAATATTGCAATGTCATGTCGTATGGTTGTAGGTAACATGGATCATTAATTATATCTTGAGAAACATGATAAAGGGAAAAAGGATCTCCTCCTCTGAAATGATGCAAGAAGGCATAAAGTCACACTAAGATGAAATCAACATAATATGTCCTCATATGAAGTATGAGGTGGTTGACTACAATTAAGAAACTCTAATTGAAAGCTCCTAGGAATGGAATGTGTGTGGAAGGAAGAGATCGTGAGATATGCAACCCTAATGAAGGCGATCAACATCCAAAAGACCAAGAAGACTTGACTAGGAAATCTCTCGGAAAGATATGAAAAAGATATGAAGACCTTGATGGAAAAGACAAAGACCCTTGACAATTAATATCTTTGGAAGATGTGTCAACATGTATGCAAGACGTTGATACCTACAGGAAGATGTCATGATGAAAAGCCATCTCGTAAGGTATGATTTGATTTAATATTATGTTTTGATTTCTTGAATAATATTTGGATGAGTTCATGCAGAGCTACTCGAACAAGGGTTGTAAGTACAAGTACAACTAGCATTCATGTGGTGGATGGAAGAAGCATGATGAGAAAGAGGTGGTCATATGAAGAAAGTTCCAAATATATGTACCAAAAGAGCCACTTTCCGTGAAGAAATAAATGACATGACGAACTAAGAAGGAAAGTGATCGATGGTTGATGCCCTACAAGGAAGAAGCTCAACTGAATTTCATGAGATCAAGGAAAAAAGT
Organism: Pinus taeda; assembly: GCA_000404065.3. Taxonomy (NCBI): domain Eukaryota; kingdom Viridiplantae; phylum Streptophyta; class Pinopsida; order Pinales; family Pinaceae; genus Pinus; species Pinus taeda. Next base: position 316,933 of record APFE030293856.1, on the reverse strand, counting down.
TGATGAAGCAACTTCTTGTCGCACAGATCGTCACGACAACACTCAGATCGAGGGTTGTCACCCTGATCCTCGATCTCTCCGTTTAAGCCTGTCTCCCGCGGCTAAGGGGGGTAGACCTTATAGGAAAATGGATGACCAATTGCAAAACGGTTGGTTTGGGAGACACGAAAGGAAACCAGTACTAAATAGATTTTATTAATTTAATGGACCAGTGCCTTATGAAATGAATGATTAAACGATTATTGATCAAATGCTGCAGGAATATGAACTCATTAACAATCGTTTATCATCAAACAACTTAAACAAAAATTAACTTTTACCAAATGCGAGATGATCGATAAATGCTCAATTGCTTAATGATACTCCAGCAATTTAAAATTTCAAAAAAAAAGATAAAGTTCGATACACGACCATGTAATTTTAAACGCTAACTAGATATCACACTCATGATCATTCAAGCATGCTAAATCACATAGAAATGATAAACATTAATTCCACATCAAAATTTTAATCTCAGCGGAAAAGAGAAAACGTGATAAATCCCTGAGCCAAGACTGGATCTGGCAAAAAAATTTCCAAAATATTTTTATATTTTTCAGACAAAAATTAAAACTAAATGAAACTTAAAAAATAAATAAATAAATAAATCTACACTTTAAAAGAAAAGAAACTCCATTTTTTATATTTTATAATTTTTTTTTTAATTTTTATTGTTATTATTTAAAAGAAATACTAAAATTTTAATTTAAACTAAAACTAAAGGCTTATTTTAAAAAAAAAGTAGAACCAAAAACCCCTAACTAAAGGGACACTTTTGTATTTATATTTTTTATAATTTTTATGATTTTAAATTTTAAATTTTTATGATTTTAAAACTTTAAACTCAAAAATGAAACAAAACTAAAAAAATGAAAATAAATATCTAATCTATAATTAATCTAAAATATAAAAAATCAAATCTAAACTAAAATCTAAAATAAAATAAACAAAATATAAAACCTAAACCCTAACTAGAAAAAAATTTATGAAGCTTTTATGTATATATATATATATATATAATATATATATATATTAAATAAAAGAAACAAAATAATATCTAATTTTAAAACTATCCTAAGATTAAAAAATCTAAACAAAAGAACTAACTAACTACGCTAACCTATGCATATAATAAAACCTAGCCCGATCAATAACCAAAAAAAAATCGAATTTGTAAATCGAAACTTTGGGAAATTTAATCAAAAATTTAAATTTCAAAAGATCATTAAAAAACAAACCTAGCCTAAAACTAAATTACCATGCATATGAAAACCTCACCCGTTAAAAAAAGAAATCGTATTTTGTTTATGACTCTGCAAGTTAGCTTGAGAATGCGGACTCAGTCGACGGGAGACAGAGGTTACTGCGTGAGGGATGGAGAGTGACAACAGGCAGAGGAGAATGGCGGAGAAGGATGAGGGACGGGCGGAATGCACAGATATGCAGGCCCAGAGCAATGGAGAGCAAGTCTGCGTGAGGCTGCGGAAGATTCGTGGGGCTACGTGGAGGCAGCTGCAACGCTGCAGGTGAAGGGCAGCACGTGAGTCGATTTGAAAAAAAGGATTACGCAGCTTCAAAGGGTCGAATGGCAGCAAAAAGGCAGCAGAAGGGTTTGATGGAGCTGCGTGAGAGCTGTGCAGGGAGCTGAAAATCAATGGCAGGACAGGTAACGCAGAGATGTGAGCATTGACGCGAGGAGGGTTCAGCAAAAACGCGAGCCTGGACGTTATGATTCCAGATTTGATTGCAAATGTGATGGCAACACACTGGTTATGCTGAGAGTTGAATGCTGCTCAACAGAAAAATGAAATGTGTGTTTGCAGGTTGCTAAAATGGAACAGAGGACTGAAGAGCAGCGTAAAAAAAAAATCGATTTTCCTTACTGATCACTGCGCAGGAAGGAATCTGTGGTTTTGAACAGCCTTGAATTTCTTTTAATTTCCCTTTGATTCTTATGAAAATCCTGCAGTTAATTTTCAGATTTGCAAATAACTGAATCTGAAACCCTCGAACAGCGAAATGGAGACCCTGCAAAAAAAACGGATTGTGAGGCTAGGGCCTAGAAAAAAATATCTTCCTGCAACCTGCAAGAGAACAGAGAAACCAGAGACAAAATATACAAGGATAAAACCCAAAATTTAATTAATTAATTACGATTTTAACAGATCAAAAGACTCTAAACAGCCAGATTCATCAATAATCCACAGACATATTATTAAAATTCAAGATTTACTGTGAAAAACTTAGAAATCTCTCATGCAAATTTAGAAAAGCAAACTTAAATGATAAACCCAGGATCGAAACTGGCTGGGCTCTGCAAGAAAATGCTTGTGGGAGTTGGCTGGTTCAACCGAGAACTTCCCCAAACGCCCACTGATAAGGGTTTCCTACACAACTCACTTGAAACATCAATAAAGAGGGCAAAAACAATACTAGATTCCAGATATAATGGAGATACCTGCCATTATTTCAGAAATTCTAATACCATTCAAACCCTAGCAAGTGAACAAGATACTTGTGTTCAACAATACTCTACAATAAGCTGTTACTAATGGCTGAAAATTAAAATATGCAGAAAATAAAATAGCTCACAGCACTTCAAGAGAGTAACACCAGCAAGATTTCAACCCCAAAGTCTTTCTCTATTAGCACCAAAAAAAGTTTACAAGAGAGCTTCTTCAACACAAAACTCACAGATCCAATGATCTCAAATGACCCCTAGCACCCTATTTAAAAGAAAAAATCCCAACGACTAGTTCGAGTGATCCATGTCAAAATGATCTCGACTGTCGATGAGGATCAAGATATCTTTTAATCTCATCCGTCGAATTTTTAATGCATTAAAAACTGAAATTCTGCATTTATTTACTCTAAAATTATTATCCGTCGAATTTTTAATGCATTAAAAACTGAAATTCTGCATTTATTTACTCTAAAATTATTATTTTATTATTTTTTTAGGTTTTTATTATCTATATATATATAATATATATATTTTAAAATTTATTTTTTTTTATTTCTATTTATTTTTATTATGGATCCTCGAACTTCGCCTTTGGAAAAATTTCCCTAGGACCTAGGACTTAGGACTTATGAGGGGATTCAAACATATTCTAACCCTCAAGAGATTTTACATTATGACTTTTACAACTTTACATCTCAAGGGGGAAACCCATTTGACATAGACCCTCATAAACCACCCAGTTCTGTGACACAACTATAATCTAGCAGATTAACACACTAGGATTCTCCCAAGACTCTAATGACAAAATTCATTTCGGCTTTGGGGTCAGGTTAAAGGAAAACTTTGCCGATCATGGATCGGCGAGACAAAAAACCTTCCGGAACGTAGATTATCACTAGAAAATTAGGTCCACCTAGGCAATTTACATACATGACTCACGTCTGCTAAGATTATTTACAATTCAACATGCAGACTGGGTTTACAACTTAATATGATCAAGTGGATGATGACTGTCGAATGGCACGGACATGTCGATCAAGTGTTATCCCTTTTGCGAAGAAAAGGGGGTGTATTGCTATGGGTAGTTGACACGCAGTGGTCAACACAACTGAAGGACCCACGAAGAAGTTGCTGATGAAAAAGGAGAGTCTCTTGTTAAGAGGGAGCTCTGACAGGTCCCTGATCAAGAGGAAGCTTCGATTGGATCACCCCTAACAGTTGAGTTTTTTTAATTCATGTGTCATGCACTAGACCAGGACTAACAGTTGTAAGTCTTAGTGAAAGCCATGTAGAGACATGATGGATGTATCTTCCCTAGTTGAGAGGGAGAGATAGACACAACATTCTTGTCTTCATTTGGAAGAAAGAATGGAGGATTGGGTAATCATCTGGCATCTGATGCTCTTTGAGGATGTGTAGGGAATCCAAGATAAAAGTAGGCAAGAGGACAGATATTCTTTGAGGGTTAGGAACCCAAGATAAGAATATTCCTAGAAGGCCATACTCAGTGAACACCCAGGTGGGTATGTGAGAGACAATGATGAAGGTGTCTATAATCATTGGTCTCACCAGCATTGTAGCTTATGGTCTCGTGGAGAGATGGAATTGTTAGTCAAGGCCTTGCACTGTGACAATGTTGGTTGATATGATGCCATACAGATGGGATTACCAATCCGATTCTTCTTATGAGAAATTCTTCAGATTGAGAATGACCAAGTACCATTATGAATACCTCCCTAGTTAAGAGTGAGTGTTAAAGGAAGTGTAACTAGGTTCGGTCTTAATAATGTAATGATCTTTGTAAATGATGAAATAAAAAGAATAATATTATTTTTGCCTTGTATCACGAGTTTCATGTGCAAGAAGTATTATTCATAGGTCAAAGACTTCTTCTTGATGTCTTTAGGATTTATCATAATGGATAAGAGTCATTGTAATGATGATAAAGTCATGTTATACTTGAAGAAGCCCTCGAGGATGACAAGCACCATCCTCTTTGTGACGCAGCTTGGAAAACGAATTAACTACAGTCATGTCGGCTCAAGAATAAAAGACACACAGTTCACTAACACATGTTGGCTTATTATGGAAACTAAACCATTATAAATACCCAGCTAGGGTCTGCACAGTAGATGTGTACAGAACTCGGATTCATCTGAGATTTTCGGATGAAATTACAATGTTTCAAGACTTCGGATAGGTATAGTGAGATCTTCGCATGCAAGTACAATGGTGCAGGAATTTTGGTTGAAGTACAAGAATTCAGGTTCTCGGATAAGGAAGGATCTTTGTGTTTTCAAATGGGTATTACAAACGTAATGTCTTTGTCTTCTCATTGTCTTAAATACTCATTATCTCGGCATACTAAGACCCAGTCATAGTCTCAAGAAGGATCTCGGTAAACACTCATTGTCTCTACATATATTATAAACACAATCACAACTGTCTCAGCATACTAAACGTGGTTACAGTCTTGCTATATTTGTGATGATAAGGATCTTTGTAATCACACAGTGATACACTCTATCTCAGCTTACATTCTAGACACAGTCATGATCCCAACATAGATGCAATCATGGTCTCAATGGTGTTCCAATGAAGATATCAGTGGTGTAGCAAGTATGCATCAGTCACCTCAGTACAGATCTCATTCATGTATATGAAGATCTCGTTGTTATGTTGAAGACCTCGGTGAAGGTGGAGCAATGGTGTTGCAGCATTAATGAAGATCTTAGTGATGCAGTAGTGATGACCTCAGTGGTGCAACAAAGATGATGATCTCAAGTAGTGACATAGAAGAGGATTTCCTCTCAAAAAGTGAGAGGTTTTGGCCATGGCAGAATGCCAACATCTTGTGTTCTTGTCTCTTTTGTTTTTGGTAACTATTTGACGAACTAAGCAAACACACTCTAATAGTAAGGAAAGATTGTACTAAGAAGAAAAGGTTAAAACACCTCACAAATAGTTATCATGCTAAGAACCGTATTAACTCTTATTGCCCTAAATTCTTCAATAGGGTGTACCAGAGCCTTATGGACCCAGTGGCATGTGGACCTTGAGAGGGAAGATGATGAAATAGGGCATGTAATGTGAGGATGGGAGTGAAAAATATGAATTGGGAAAACGGGACTACGTTACCAAAATTGGGGTTTCGCAAGTAGGTGCCCATCCTGAAGTTATAAGCCAGTAAGGGAGATCCCACGGGATTATGGTTGAATATTAACCCCCCATTTAAGTTGAGATAACAAGACTACAGTCAAGACCCTTCCTTCTTCCAAGTCACCCAATAATCCATACCCAATGTGCCCAAGGAAAAACAAGCATAAGCACGTGATTGCACAATGAAAAACATACCTTTAGGATTCGATGGCCCAACTTCAAACATATGTTCTCAACAGATGGGCGAGGGGACATATGACTGGCTCAGGAAGCGGAGATCAAATGGCACTATGAATTGACTACATCGGTGGCTATCAGGTGTTGTTAGCTGTCGGCTGAAGACAAATCTAAGAGAAAATTTATCCTCTGGGGTTACCCACTAGTGGTGGGTAACATCTGGCTCCAACTAGGACATGAGCTGTCTATAGAGTGCACAAACCATGTACTCGAATGGGAAAGTCATGAGAACACCAGTGATCCTCTGGGACCGTAGACCTATATCATGCATATCACAAACAATGTTGGAAGCATGTGCCTTGGGCTAACTTTTATCGCCCATGTTTTCATAAAAACAATAAAACATACAAAAATAAAATATATTCTAAAATGCAAGTTTTAATCTAAATGCATCTATTCTAGCTATGCAAAATCAATATGCAATGCATCCTACTCTACCATGCATGCTACATTATGCAAGCGTTATATATAGCCATATAGCCATTATAACCAACATATTATTAGGTCAAGATCATATTTCCTACCCCTATGATCAATCATGAGATATATCCAAGAGCAAGCATAACCATAATCATATGCAGGATAACAAGGGTGGGAGATGGGAAAATAAGAGAACCATACATCACGGACGGGAGTCATGGATGAAGGGAATGAATCCAACTTGCATTATCAAATCCTTTCTTGTAAATAGAGGATGGAGGATCCTGTGATTGCGCTCATGAACTCCCTTTCAAGAGCTTCCTTAGTGGTGTCATGCTTCATGATGGCCTTAGGGGCACGAGGGGAAAATGAGGGGATGGTTGGCACAGAAGATCCCAACAATCATGTTGTTCATTACAAGGACTACAATTAAAAGGAGGTAACAAATTAGGTATATCATCTTCAATGCTCGTGCAATGGGGAACGATAGGAGGATCTAAGGATTACTCAAATACACACCCATTATCATAAGGAAGGCAAGGTAAGGTGAGGTCTCTATATGTATCATCATCAATATCATAGATAGGGTCCTTATCAAAATGATGGCCACTGATCTCCCACTTTCCTTCTTCAATCTGCAAATAATCATCAATGTCAATGTTCAAGGGGTCAATGGGGGCACCTTTTTCAAGGTCTTCAATAGGTACATCATTAGCAATCATGTCCTTAATAAAGGTAGGGCCAGCCTCAATTTCACTTCCCACAGAGACATTTAATCATAAGTGTCGTAAATTAGATCATCCTCAAAATGATGGCTACTTCGTGTTGGAAAAATTCAAAGTGGCAGTTATTAGTTCCAATTTTGCTTAACCCCAAAATTTGTTTGTGAACTTTATTATTCTTCTTGTGTTTCCTTATTAGATCTTCTTCATCAAACATATAAGAGCAACAATAATAAAGACAGTGGACACAGAAATTAGGCTCCAAGCCGAGGCAAAACCACTCCAAGGGGAAAACCCAAAAACTCTTCTCTTCTTATAGAATTTGCTTCAATTGAGACAACAAAGACCCAAACCCTAGACCATGTCCTCCTCCAAGTACCAAGTCAACACTTCCAATATCACAGCTCAATCCTACATCAACCTACTTTTAGCTGCAACTTTGGCCCTATGGCTGCTGCAAAAACCCTAATTCAGCTTCTTCAATAGATCCTTCTTAAGGTAAGATAGCTCCTTCCAAGGTCAACAAAGTCAAGACAGTATATTCCTTCTTTCCAAAAACTTAATACTGCACCTCATCCTCCTGCAACTCGAATCTGCAGTTTCGGCCTTCCTTGTAGCTACAGTAACCCTAGAACTTCACATGTGTGAGAGAGATAGAGCCCAAAAATAAGATTAATTTGTCTTCCTTTGCCTTCTAGACCTTCACTCCACCTTCCTTGCCTCTTCTAGTTATAGATCGAACTTTTCAAGAGAGATTGAACTTGTGGTGAGTGCGTGCCAAATGAGGTTGAACTACTTCTTTATATAGCCTTTCCAAGGCATCGAATTCCCTCCTTTAGGCCGATTTGAAGCTTCCAAGTCCAACTTGTACTTTGGAGGTTTCCCAAACTTTTTAGACCCAAAATAAATTATTTTACAAGACATATTTTGCCCAAAAGGGTCTTATAAACATGATGATGACTCTCTTGACTCATGACAATAAATCCTATGACCTAACAAACCCTAGAAGCATGAAGAACATGCTTTTACCTAGAAGACCACCAATAAAGAGCATGAAACCCATGCTTTACAATAATAACTTTTTTTTTCTTCCTTTTTCGTTACATAAGATATATATTGAAATGAGAACAACAAAAGACCAAAACTAGTTACATTTCCAACACACCCTCTTAACTAGGGAGGTATTCATAATTATACAACCAATACAACATCATTCTCAAACTGAAGAGTTCTCATAAGAAGAGTCGGATTGATATGCCAACTATAAGCATCAACAATATAACCAGCATTGTCACTGAGGCCTAACTTGACAAGCTCAACTTCATTCAAGAGCATTATGTTGGGAGGCTTTATGTGTGATATTGCACTATCTCTACAAGGCACATACCCCATCCGAATGTTCACAAGGTATGTCCTTTGAGGACTATACTTATCTTGGATTTCCAAACCTAAATCCTCAAAGAATATCGATCCTCTTCAACCACTCTTATCTTGGACATATGCCCTATCCTCAAAGAGTGTCAGCCCCTTTTCTTTCTAGGATGTTGTATCCTCAAGGAAACCACAAATGCTTTTCCAATCCTCCATCATTCTCTCTCGAAGGCCTTCACTTATACTTATGGTTGTTAGTCCTAGTCAGGTCCCTGAGACATGAAGACGAGAATGCACATGTGATGTTTGCTGACCATTGAAGCATACTTGAAGAATTGAAGACTCCATGCTTGAGGATATGTCAAAATGTTCATGTACCATCAGAGTTCACAAATCATCAGAGCTTTTAAGCTCTTTCTTCTTCCTTTCATCTTCTTCTATATTGTACTCAAATTTCGCAAGCCTTACAGGGATGTTGTAAAGTGATGCTAGAATAATGAATTGAGTCATGTAACAGGCCTAGGTAACTTGGGACATTGTCATCAAGTGAGTTCACTCTGGGGAGTTTTCTTACTTGATTAATTATTGGTACTTTTTTAACACTTAATAATTTTTTCCTCCCAGTTATAACCCTAAAGTCGGAGTGCGGTTTTATGTCAAGGCCTTGGGTGAGTCCTAGTGTCTAAAGTCATTGTATATTACCATACTAGATCACTTGTAAAGTTTCGCAGAATTTGATTAGGTCTAGGGGTCATTTTTAATTCTTTTAAATTTCTCGCAGGATGGAAACTTTAATAAATTATGATTGTAAATTGTAATAAGTGATGTCTAGAGAAGTTATATGGGGTATGTTTGCTCAAAATTACACCTATACTCCTCAACTTTCTACCAAAACACACTTTTAGGGGTAGAAAATAAGTTATGGACCCTCAAACCCCACTTTTCCTAAGTCTATGGGAAAATATGGCAATAAATTGAGCCAACAATTAAATATATTGGAGAAAATAAATATCCACACATGACAACATGATGTGGAAATGAGATGGAAATGTTTCAAGAAGTCAAAGTTGAGTTACCAAGTTACACGAATATAATTGTACAAGGTGATATCTCTAGGCTAAATAATGTCTTTAATCTACCCCAACATGTTATCAATTTGCTCATACACCTCCCCAATTATTGGTTGATCTACATCTTCAAACTTGATCATGTAATAAATTGGTTTGGTGAATTGCAAAACATATTTAATATGTCACCAAAAGTAATTGTCAAGAATATTGTCCTTGCTACATTAGCACCATCTCTATTAGTGTTAATGCCATCCCATGATTCAATTGTCACCATATTAGTTAAAGCTTGTCTCACCTTCACTAGCCGCCTAAAGTTGAGGTAATAACTTGCAAATCTTGTTTTGGAAAGTTTAAGCAACTGCAACTTGGAGTAATTGCCATAAAAGTAGTTTAAACTCGTATGCCCTGTGACAAATTTAATGAGTTGCTTCCCTTTCTTGTAAAGCACATTAATCCATCCACATTCTTTATGCTTCACAATATCAGGCATCAAAAGGTTCAATATGTGCACCAAGCACCCAAACCAAAATATGTGTGGATGAATATGCTCAATAATTTTTCCTACTGCCTTTCAATTTGTTGCATTATCAGTTATTACTTGAACCACATTATTAGGACCAACATTTTTTATTAATTTCAATAGGAGATCTGCAATGTTTTGGGTTCTTGCATTGATATAGGAGTAGTCATGAATTGCAAAAAAATGCTACATCGCTAGCAGAGACACCAAGAACATTTATTAAATGTTGGTTTCCAACATTTGTCCAACCATCTAATACAATGGATATCCCACAATCCACCCACTCATTTGTAAAACGTGTCAAATCTCTTTGAACCTTTGCTTTTTCTCTTTCTAATAACACAGTTCTAGCTCTTTCATAGCTAGGGCTCTTGTAGCTTTTTGGGGCTTCATTGATGGCCTTAACCATATTGTGCCAATAAGGAGAGCAAAGCACATTTAAAGGTACACTGCAAGCAAAAAGAAATCGGACCACCTTTCTCATCCCTCCCAGCAACATTCAGGAAATCTGCTATTGTTCTTCTATTTTCAGAGGTTGCAGAAGTACTAAGAGCAGATGAGCTACCAAATTCAGAGGTTAAAGTTGCAATTGATTCAGAATGAGGTTTTTTTCTTGTTTTTCTTTTGTGCAACATCCTCTATTTGGACATATTTTCTCCTTTCTTCCATTGAAACCTTAGGGCAAATTGAGATACCTACGGGACCCTTTTCCTCATCATTCTCCATTACCCCACAAAGATGCCTCCACACATAGGTATATTGTCATATCCCCAATTTTTATTTTTCATTTGAGGGGATTAACGGAGTTTAATGGGGACGTGCTAAGCATAGCACAAATTTGTAATCTGGGCATTGAAGACATTTTTGGCATATAAGACTTAGGAGAAATGGAAAATTGCAACTCTAGTGGAATGTGGAGGCAACAAGAGAAGGAAACTCGACCCAATGGAGCAATTCACACTCCCTGAAGAAGAGAGAGAGAAACAGCATGAACTAGTGGAGAGTGGGGGCCACCAAAGAGGAGACAATTATAAATAGAGCACGGAGGCTCTCATTTGGATATCTTTGGTCATTTTACAATTCAACACTAGTTCTCTTGAGTTGTTTAGCCAAGACAACTCATGCTGTTCAACACAAGGAATTTCCTATCGGCAATTCCACCCTCATTTCGGAGAGCTTTAGCCTTTGAGTGTCTCCCTAGTGAGGCAATTTGGGGAGTTCAATTTAGAGCTTCCATTGGACATCGTTGCAGGAGTTTACTCAGTAGTGTGCATTTCTTAGGTGCAGAGGTATTTTCGTGGAGCACATTGCAGGAGCAACCATGGGTTAGAGGTTTCGGGCTTTTGCTGGGAATTTTTTTAATGTTTAAACAGAGTTTGTACAACGATTTGTTGGGTTGGATTGGAGACTATTACCTAGGCCGATTTTTCTATCTTTTGGCAAGGGCCCAAAAGCTATTTACCAAGTGTTCTGAAGGGGTTTAGAGAAGTGAGGTAGGGAGGGAGAAGGGTTGGAGATAGGAGGTATTCCTCACTAGAGAATTTAGTCAGAGCTTGGAGAAATTTCTTTTGGTGGATTTGGACATAATTAAGTAGTATCAATACTATGGGGTGTTTTCTGGCTAGATTAGGCAATTCACACTTGTTTGGGGTCACTAAGTATCGATGGATTCAGCCCAAAACCTTTCTGGGTTTTTGTGGGTTTATTTAGAGGTGTCAAAGGTAAATTTTACAAAAAAAAAAAATTGAGGAGTTTATAGGGCAGAAACCCCAATTCTATTCTAGCAATAGTAGTAGAAATTTTATGGCCATTACGCAGATTTTGTGGGAGCTATTTCTAGCACTAGGATTTGTGAGATTTTTTTGGGTTATTTCGAGTTTCTTGTGAGGAGGCTCCAATTAATTTGCAATAATTTTTTGAGTACTTTTGAGGGGTGAAACTCAAGGTTATTTCGCAACAACTACAGCAATTTCCTAGCAACAGAGCGCAGTTTCTTCAGGGGCACTTTCCAGCACATAGAGCATTGTATGGACACTTGGGTTTTTGCCATACCTTGCAGTAGCAAGCCCGGGTTCCATTTTTTCCATAGCTTGTAGTAGCAAGCCCGAGTTCCATTTCCATTTCTATCTGGTGAATGTGAAATCCATTTTTAACAATTTAACAAAAATCTAGAATTGTACCCTAAATTTGTCAATCCAGACAATAAAATTCTAAAGCAAAATTTATAATATTGCTAGTGAGTACTTACCTAGAACTAGTACTTACCTAGAACTATTTATTTGAAGATGTTTCTAACCCGTTGTGGTTCTCACTCCCATTACCAAACCGCCCTTTTTCCTCCCAGCCTATCTGAGGTCTACCTATACGGTCCCCAAATCCAAAAGACTTCAAATGGAGATCTTCTAGTCCCTGTGCCTAAAACTTCAAGAACAATCAAGCTCAATCTCCCTCTTTGTTTGTGACTTTGTTACAATTTCTACTCTGTCTCTATAAAAATCAAAAGAACTCTCCCCTGTATCCCTCTTTTCCCTTTCTTATATAGGGCCCTCGTCTATTTCAGAGTGGTGATTTCTCGTTCCAAATTCTTTCAGCAAAGGGTTAAGGTGATAAGTTTTGATTTAGGGTTGAACAAGCATCCGCCACCTATGTCTATGGTTGACAGCGTGCTCCATTTATGTCTTATTGTATTCATAGACCACATATATGCTACGTGACTTTATTTTATGTTCATAATATATATATATATATATATATATATATATATATATATATATATATATAATGGAGTTGGTTAAGTTTGCATGGTTGGCACTTTTACATTTTATTTTCTTTTAGTTCATAATTAGTATAATATACTTTTGTATATTTTAGGTTGCATTTCACTTATTAATTTATAAAGTATGTTTCATATTTATTTTAGTGCCATATATATTGGCACTCCTCTTATTTTGTATAACACTTTTATCTTTCTTCTTATTTTGTATAGTTATATTTTATGTTGGTGGTACATACCTTAAGTACCTCACCCAATATTTTTTTTATAATAATAATAATTTATTTATTTTTAGTGAATTAGGTATTCACTTAGAATTTTCAATAATTAATTCGTTTATCTTTTACTGGGAAATTTTCATAATAAGTTAATACGTATACTAGCGCAGTGCATGTGATGCATGCATATGTAGCTATCATATGGATGCATCGTAGGAATGCTAATAGTCTTGTGTCCTCTATAATAAGAGATGGGTCATTACAATATCTTCATCCTTTTCTTCTAGTTGACATGTCATGGCATTCCTTTCCTTTTCTGCTTCACCGACTTGGCCTTCTAGGAGGACCAAAACTTCCATCACCTTTCTAGCTCCTTGTGCTTGTTTCTTTGCTTCTTCTAGCTAAGATTTAAGGGAGGAGACATCTTCATTGTATTGACCAATTTTTCTTTCAAGTTTGTTCAAGTCTTCATGTCTTTGTTCAAGATGGCTTGACAAAGTTTCTTCCCTTTTCTTTGCTTTATATAACTGATTTGTCATGGATATGACTTCTTCATGATGCATTTTCTTGTTTCGATGCAATTCCTCCTTTAGGTTGATGAGCTCCTCATTTTCCTTTTTCAAACTACTTATCTCTTCTAGGGTAATTACAAGTTTTGCCTTGAGATCTTCTTTATTTTCTTCATCTTCTAGGTCCTCCTTGGTCTTGGTGTCTTCACTCTTGTTTTCAACTTCTTTTATGGGTTCTAGATTTCCTTCTTGCTTTCCATCATCTTCTTGATTAGAGGTCATAGTCAATGCTCCTTTTGAGTGAAGATTTTGAAGTTTGTCCCACATATCTTTTATCGATGAACATTTTTCCACTTTGGCCTTTATAGATTCTAGTAGCCCACTCAAGATTGCCTTTATCGCTCTTGCATTATATTCCTTGGATTCTTCTTCCATCGTGCTTTTAGTAATCACTGATTCCCAAATTTCAAAACCTTAAGTGATTAAAAAATTCTTCATTCTTCCCTTCGATATATCAAATTTTCCATAGAACAATAGAGCTTTCCCAATTTGATTATCCACTGAGCAGGTGACATCTTTGACAGGTTTGCAGGTCTTATTACTTGACTTTGCCATTTGTGTTCTAAGTATGTACCTTCATGTTGTTAGGCTTTGAGTGAAGGCACTGGATCTGATACCAATTGTTGGAAATATTGAGAGGGGGGGTGAATCAGTGTTTCTTTTACAATTGTTATTTTACCAGATTTAGATCACTTATAACCAGAACACAAAATGAACAATATAGAATAAATGAATTTATTAATCAGAAATAATGAGGACTTCTATCCTCTTCTTTATAATTAATCAGGTACAATAATGCTTAGGGCTCCAACCCTAGATGAAGACACCAATCTCCAATCCACTAGGCTCCAACCTATACTTTGCCAAGAACCAACTTGGACTTCACGAGGCTCCAACCCTATTTTCCTCAAGGCTCCAACCTCGTCTCTATGTGGCGCCAACCTCTAGGGCTCCAACCCTATCACTGGTACAGGCTCCAACCTGGTCTTCTTGAGGACTCCTATCCTCTAGGGCTCCAACCCTATACTTCAATTCGTCAAGATAAGTTTAATGGTTCTTCAAGGCTCCCAATATCTTCTGCAACATGCCCTGACAATATCTTCACCTTCAACAGTGCCCTCAATCGATCTCCAAAGCACTTAGCTCATCAATGACAACTTTATCTTCTAAGAAGTTGTCATCACAGCTCTTAATTACCCAAACAAAATTCTCCAAGGTCACTCCATCAGGGTTTCAATCATGCTCCAAAAGCCTCCAAGAATCTTCAATAAGCTGCTCCAAAAAGGGTCCATCAATATGCTTCAAAGTCTGCACCAAACAATTCTTCAAGTGCCTTACAATTTCCTGCTCTAAGCCTCTTCAAGGGTTGAAGCGCTGCTTTACAATGATCCTTTTCAAGCAAAATATTGTCAAGGTTCCTCTGAACGATGCTCAATGAACTGCTTCTCAAGAGATGCCCAAACTCCCTCAAGTGTCACCTATCCAAAACACTAGAAGTCTGTTGCCTTCAAAAAAATCCTCAAAGACTGTTCCAAAATTCCGCTAATATTTGCCCCCTAGATGCCTCTATAAGTACTCAAGGTCTTTGACTGGTCTGAGGTTATGATCATTGTACCGAGCCCTTAAAACTGAACATTCAAAGTGACTGGTCACATGCCCAAGCCCTCACATATCGTTGTCCACAAATACGAGATTATCAAGCTTATGATCACAGGTTTCGAATTCTGAAAGTGAGCCTCCACAGGTTGTTGTAGCACAACAGATTCGAGCTCCTTCACATTAAGCCTTCAACCGAGTTGTCCATAGTTCGAGCTTTAATAGGCCTCCAACAGGTGACTAACCACAGGTTGAGATGTATAACTCTTCACAAGTTTATCACTGGTCTGAGCTCCTTGTCTTCTCCTCAGGTCCGAAGCTTATTCAAGTTACAGGGCTGAGGATATTATTCTGCCACATGTCCCAGAGAACTATGTGATTGTCCCACTTAGTCCGAGCTCCAAAAAATGAGTTTCTTGTAGGTCTGTCTGAGCCTCTCACTCACGGATTAGAGCTTCTCAAGCTACAACTGGTGACTCTCTGACAATGTCAGTGTGTGATCACAAAACCGAGGTGTTATGGTGACTGTCCACACTTGTCATATGTGCTCAAGTCTAAGCCTGAGGTTTGTCCTCCCACAGGTAACTGTTCGGGCTTCTTCCATAGGTTAAGTATTACAGGTTTGATGCCTTAATTATCTTGTGATCCAAGTCTGTAATGGTAAATAAGCTACAGGTCCGAGATAGGTTGTTGCATGTCTGAGCTAAACAAAACACTATTCAACCACCTTTCCACAAGTTCGAGCACTTCCAGAGGAGACTGTAGCATTTAGGCTATCATAGGTCCGAGGCACAAATTACTGTTCAGAAATGTCAATTGTGCTATCACAAGACCAAGCTCTACAAGTGACTGTGCTGTTAATCCCAGCCTCCAACTGTCACTGCCCACAGGCCGAGCTTCCTTGTCAGTTCTCCACAAGACTGTAGGTTCGAGGTATTGTAGCCACAGGGTTGCAATCCGAACTGAAGTCTGAGGTGAGGTCTCTCTACAGGCAGTTGTCCGAGTTCCGAACTGTTTTGTTTAGCCCAAAAACCAACCACAAAAAAACTTAAAGAACTTTGCCCAAACTGAATTCTTTGTCCTCTTCTGCCTCATTCTCGCTTCTTCTTATCTTTGATTTCTTCACTGAGTTGATGACTGGAATGGTGAGCTTAAACTCGTATTTATACACATTTTGACTTAAAATGAAGAGGCGTGTCTGTTGGGTGAAGGAGACGACTTGCACATGTAGGCTCATGTCAGCCCACATTAAAAATTATTAATTTCCAAATTGTAAAATCATTTTCTCTCATTCTAAGAGGAGTTAAAAGGCAAGTAAGGGCTCGTTGGAAAGGGGAAAATGTCCTCTACAAGATGGTGCCAATTTCATCCTTAAATGAGGTCATTTTTCCATCAAGAGAATTATATTTGTGAATTGTCATCATTATTTTATTCATGGCAGCCTTTAGTATTTTATGTTTTGGACAATGTTAGGGCATAGACTTAGGGCTTCAATCATATTAGGATAAGGGCTTTCTTAGGGCATCATGAGCATCATTCAGCAAGACTAGGGCTTCATTATGGCACGTACATCTAGAATTTTATTAATATACTCATGCACCTAGGGTTTAGACAAGTAGTTAGCATTTAGGTCTCCTAGGGTTTGCACAATATCTAGGGTTAGGGTTTCAACAATTTAACTATGATGTCATCAACAGCACACCCATTGATTTAGAGTAATATTCTAAAGTTAGGCTTTCCAACTCATTTAAAAAAAAATGGTTGGTTAAATTGTTTATTATATTGCTCTAATCCATATATGAACTAATATCTCTTTCAAATGTGTAAGAAAGATTTTCGTTTTGTGTACAGGAATATATCCGGAAGTGGGGAAAATCTTCACAAGATCAACAAACTCCTGGACCCATAGCGATCCAAGAGTTGGCCATCTTCCACTCCAAAGTCTTCCATCCAACGAAGCAAGAGAGTGTTTTCACTCTATAGTTACTTGATCATCATTTAAATACTTCTATTCTAGCTTTTCAAAGTCATATTTGTTTTCCAAGTGCCATCATCAAAACTAGGCAAGTATGGGGGTTTAATCCCAATACTTGAGCTAGTTTTTTTGTACATTAAATTTGTATTCTAGTTTGTTTGTTTTGATCAAATTTTGGCTTTCATTTTGCAGCCCATGAGCTTGAAGCATTGGACAACAAAGAGCTTTGAAGATACACATTGAGAAACTACTTACTTGTGTGCATGCAAGACCGCCTCACCCATTTCAAGGATCGATTTTTCAAGGGAAACCATGAGCACTCAAGGGAACCTACAAATTCATCTAGTTTGTGGGTCTCATTGATCCTTGCAACCATCTTTTGAAGGGCCTTTTGAACCTTGTAGCTTGTTGTTGTATATTCTTGAAAGAGTCTAACTTTGTTAAATTTCTGCACTTTGTAAAGATCTCTTTCATATTGTAGGCAGCCCTTTAGAGGCATTTTTACCCATCTCAAACACTAATAAAACAAAATTTTATGTTTTAAGGGAGACTGGGAATTTTGCCATGGCATCCTCCTTCCTCATTTGAGAAGGGAATTCTTATGGTTTGACCCAGTGTTACTTGGGAGCGGGAGCGAAAGCGGGGAGCGGGAGTGAAAATGGGAGTAGGAGCGACATTTTCAGAAGCTCTCGGTTTGGGAGCGAATCCTGGAGCGATTTTTTAAAAATATATATATATTTTATATTTTGATACATATATGTCAACAAAAACATGTAGAATGATGAATTAGATATAAAAAACATAAAAAAAACATAGAATGATCATTGAACCATATCACATCAATCATCTAGAAGTTATAATCTTCATCAACCACGTCCACAAGTTAGTGACATACATATTACAACTGCAACATATTGAGTCTCGTGAATCATGATTCATCAAATTCAATCTTAAAGTTTCAACTTCA
>APFE030293856.1:230043-265931 GCA_000404065.3 Pinus taeda | reverse complement strand
TAAAGAGTACAAGCTACCTGGAGGACGAATTTCAGCCACACGTGGGAAGGACGAAGAGGACAGACCGTACGGCTGAGCTGTAGTACGATTTTTCTGCTGCTAGGGTTTCGCAGAAGTTTGACCAGCGTTGACTTTGGTCAACGCTTGGTCCAATCAAGCTGAAAACTTGTGGAAGGTTCGATTTTTGAAGGCCGTACTACCTGGCACAAAAATCGATGTCAAAGGGTTGACCGTTTTGCTGCTGCGTTGACTTTTAGCTTGCTGCCCCTGCGTTGACTTTTCAGGACAGTGTTGACTTTTGTAGAATTGACTTGGGTTGACTCATCTACTGGTTGGAGGGTTGTTGTGACACATGCTAGGCTGGCTGACCAAAGAAGACTTTGCTGGTTGAAGCATCCTGTTGACTGCCGAAACGAACACACACATTTTTCCTGTTTCTGATTTGTCTTCTGTAAATTTGCTTATATGTTCTATCTGCATTTTGCTTAACTTCTTGTATGATTGCTGTGAGAAAAGTGAAATTGCTCTTAGCATATAACATCTACAAAAATTTACACTCCCCTACTCCCCTCCGCTAAACAATAAATGTTCGCTAACTTCTAGCGGGTCTGTTCCCCCCTCTGAGTCGTCTATCCCTGTGTCGCCTCATTGGAGGAAGCAGTACATCCATCAAAGAAACGGTTTGGTATCCATAACAGTCGAAATGGTATAGACATCGATGGGATATTGAAGTGTCTCGAAAAAACCTTGGTCAGGCGGTTTGGGGTTGGATCCATATCTACTACATCATTCAAAAATTGAATTTCTTTGAGTTGGCAACCCCTCCTAGGTAATCTTCCTACTTTCCATCTACTAGTTAGGGGTTGGATTGCTTTAGTTTTACATTCGGAAAAGGATTGTCCAAAGATACTATCGCAACAATGGAATTAGGGTAGGGATGGTCTATCCTTAAATTCGTGGTCAACGAATTTTGACCCGATAAGAGAGTCGATTGATTCCATTAGGGTTTGGGCCATCTTGCCCGCCTACCTTTACACCTGTGGAGCCTAGATTTGCTCAAAATAGTTAAGGTTTTGCTTGGCTCTTTCGTTGGGGTCGAATAGGGATTACAAGTGAAGGAGGATCAGCGTATGGCTTGGTTACACATTATTGTTTGCTTGCAAGAAGTATTGGTTGACGAGCTGTAAATCCTCGCTGATGAATCTCGCTGGATTCAAAGGGTTGACTACTGGAAGCTCCCATTTAGATGCCACATGTGCCATGAGGTTGGGCATATAAAGAAGGATTTACCCTCTCTGGGTCCTCGCATCCCTTGGGATCCCTCCAGATATACAAAAGGTTTGATTTCCAGGACTAAAATAGGTCTTGGATCCTAGTGATTTTATGTATATACGATGCTTCAAACACCACATACAACAAGATAGGTTAGCCATCATAAAAGCATCGTCTTCCTAGGCATGTGCAAAAAAGGAACAACAAATAATGGCTTCCATCAAAAAGATTGTTAGGAAGAGCCTTGCTACGGTTAATTAATCACAAAGCAATGAGAATTGTCAAACTATGCAATGGACAAAACAATCTAATATAAAGTCCTCAAACAAGTGTTCTAATGACTTAGTGACCAATCGTCAATCTAGCCACAATAAGTCTTAATTATGGATATCGACATAAAATTTTGTTATCTATACTTCTTAATTGTTGATTTGTAAGAATTGCCATCATACCAATGAGTGTGGTAATCAAAGTATCAATACCTGAATGGAGAGAGAGAATGCCTCCTTTCTCTAAGCTGAGGATGTCAATATCACTAAGATGTGCGTGATTAAGAATTTGGTAGCGATTGATTAAAAAAAGTAGAAAGTGGTTCCTACAAATCAATATTAGCAAAATCATCCTACAGAGAGATTCAAATTATAGCAAATCATTATGGATGAATAAGTCGACAAAGTGAGATCTAGGTCCTGCAAAACAATCGTAGATAAAACAAATGACACAAAATCTAATTCTTGTGAAACAATAACCACACAAGGATCAAGGTCAATTGCATTTAGCAATGAAGTCTCAAAATATCCAAGGATTGATCTCACAAGTCTCATCTTAGGCTCAATATAAGTAACAATACCCTATCCATCTTTACTAAGTTCACCAAATGTTAAACCCATTCGATGGGGTAATTTGGAATCAATGCCCCTAGTTGTTGCTTAAAGTCAAGAGACAATGACCCATGGGTATCCATTGGTGCATGAATAGATGTCGAAGAAGGATTAGATTCTTTAATAACGAATAGAACATTGCATGTGAATTGGTGAAATTTAAGTCACAACTCTTGATATTTATTCAACAAGTTGGTTCAAGAGGCATGGGTGTAGGGCTTGCATCCAAGCTAGCATCAAGAGAGACTACAAAACAGGGACATGCCCTCTGGGCTATCAGTGACAGGCAACAAAGAGATCTTTGAAATTCTCTTGTTGCTTTGTTGACATTTGAAAGCTCTTTGAAAGGTTCTCAAACATTCATACATAAAGTGACATCATATCCTAGGGGTGCCTAACCTCCCAATACCCACTTTGATATAGTTGGACAACACTTTGCGAGCAGATTAACAACTATTGAGGACTCTCCAAGAGTATTAGGAGTATCCTTGGGGTCAATCAAGCATGTCATCCTTCCCCTACTCTCGTTGGGGTTTATATTTATGAGCTCGAGCACTTTGTCAAGGAAAACATCTAGGGGGGATGGTTTGTTGCTTTACCATATCCTTCTCTAGCTCCTCCAAGGTTACAAAGGCAATGGGATGCATTGGGTCACTTTTGTGATCTTCCACAATTGACTTTGAATCTTGGGAAGCCAAAGATAATGATTTTTAACACAACCAAGGATACCCTTCCTCATTATCAATTTTCCTTTAAAAGGAAACCTGTAAGAATCACCACGTCTTAAAACTTATTTCGGGCTCTATTCATGAGTCTCTAGTCTAGCATGAATCCATGATCTGAGCCACAAGTTTGTCAAGGGTGTGTCAATTATAAAACCAAACAATAGTGAATTAACTATGGTGCAAGATATTCAATCCAAAAGAACTTTCTAGATTCGAAGAAGATCCAATCTGTATGTGGGATGTAAGAACAAAAGTAATAAAGGAACATGAAACTTAGCAAGAGCAAGTAAAATGGAAACATGAAAAAAATAGAAGGACAATAGTTGGTGTTGGAAAACAACTCACTAATGCAAAGTAGAAATTATACCACTTAAGTGATGACAATGAGATGATGATCTAATAAAAGAATAAAAGGGACTCAAAATAAAAAGAGATCTGAATGTCAAACGTGTAACAAATTTTAAAAAATATACAGAACCCAAAGCATGAAATGTAACCTGAAATGTCAAGAACCCATGTTCAGAAATGTAAACAACATTGCACAAAAGAAAAATAATTATGGCCATGCATCAAAAATTATTCGATGCATTATAATGCCCATTGCTATGGTCTTTTGTTAGATAGATATAGGACGTACAACTTAAGGCAGGCTTTTTGAGAGTCCTATGGGTAGATCCTTGACATCCCTTCAAGGTAAGATTAGTGTTCAATAGCATTTGTGTAGTCAAATGAGATTAAGAAAGAAACATAGTTGTCCCTAAAAATCAAGCTAAGACACAACAAAAAATGCATGCCATCAAGGACCGCATTATCACTACTGCAACTGAAAACTAACATAAAAGTCGTGAAAATGTGCGCTATGAGTTGTCCCTAACAGAAGTTGCAGACACAAGGCAAAAACAGCAAAGTACGAAGGAGACACTCATAATGCATGCCATCAAAGGCCACATTATCACTATTGCAACTAAAAACCAAACAAAAATGTTCAATGGCTGCCTACAGAGTAGCAAGCATTACAGATAGATATAACATGCAACAACAGGTAACTATTACAGGAGTCCAGCTGCAAAACAAACTAAATCCTTCTTAAGGCTTAAATTCAACCCAGAAACAATTTAAATTCCCTAGAGAACTTAGAAAGATACTCTTTTAAGACAACGATGTTCACAGAACAAACAAGACACTCGACTGCTATGTTATTCTAATGAGCCAAAGCTGATTGCAGAAACCAAATCGTAACAAGACATTCAGTTTAGGAAAACACAACATCCAACAAGGAAATCTAATCAACAGTTCTCTAAGAAAGAGGAAAACTCCCTTGTGAATGAAAACAGTCTTAACATACTTAGGGGAAACATGAATTACCAGCACTTTACGTGGTTATATAAGAATACATAACATTGCAGGCCAGCATGTCTAACACTTGCATACCTTACAAATAGCAGGGTTAGCAAAGACTGAACGCAGTAGACACATGTCATCATGCAGGGCAATAGTGTCCAGTAGATAATCATCCTCCTGAGTTGAGATCTGCGCAAAATAAATCGATTTTGATTAAAGACAAAACAATTTGAAGTGAATGAGAATGTGCATCAAAAGGAATTTTTATAACAAGGAGCACTTGATATTACTATCTGAAAACGATCTCTAATAGAAAAGAGAAAGTTAAAAACCTGAACTAAAGCAGTAAAACCAAGAAATGAACGTAAACTATGTTGCTCTGTATCAACAGCAAAAACACGCTCCAGACATAATACTTGGGAAAGAGCCTCTAGCTCAGATCTTTTATCAATCCATGTATAGGGTCCCTCCATGCTCAATGGCTCACTCTCTAGACTGAACTTCAGAGGCTGTGTAGGTTGCTCTAACAAAAAGTGAATTTGGTCTCCATATGGATGGGAAACTGTTGTAGCATCTGATTGCATTTCCACACCCAAGTTAGTTTGAATTTTGGTATTCAATACAGCTTACAAAGAACTTCCCTTTCAAACTGCATCACGGAAAATTTTTCAGCATATGTAATTTTAGAGGCTAGCTATATGTAAGACACAACGATCTGCCTCCCCATATTATTCCCATATAAGAGACAAGATATCAAAAATAAAAAATTAGTAATGGAACAAGATAATAAGATTGACCACCTCAATATCAGAGCTGTAGAATTGATAAAAGGAGCAGGATACTTGACAAAAAACACAGAGTTAATAGACATGTATCTTACGAGGAAGAACCACTTCTACTAGTGCAATCTAGAGGAAGCGTCACTTCTATTAGTGCAACCTAAAACATGAGCCCATGCATAATGAGCAGTTGTGGCAAGCCCCATGAAAAGAAGCTGAAAACTTGGACCTTTGGTGACAAGATAAAGGCAATACATTACGCTCTTAATCCCTGTATTTGAAGTAAAATCTTGCTTATTGCATTACCTCTCGGTGACATGCATTACACTGCAAGGATTCTGCCACTATGAAGCATTGACATGTTGCATGCCCACCTTTGTAATATTATTAGTGATCCTGAGATTTGTGTTACAGCTTTAAGAAAGCTGGTAGATGTATGTCAACGGAAATGCTACTACGAGAAGCTACATTACCATCCGTCAAGACTCAAAACATACATCTAAAGAGCATTATGATCTAAAAAGGGTATTATGACATAAAAAGGGTGTTGGTATGCCTGCACTATCAAATCATCCACTCATAATCATCTTGGCTTTGGAACCACAAGGCACCTGAGAGGATAATAAGTGCACATAAGCAAAAAAGTAGATAGATAAAGAGAACAAACAAACGGGGCAACAGCAAAATCTCTGAATTGTACATGCTATATACTCTTTTTGCCAGCTAACAAATAGAGTACAGCAAAGTTACCAGACTCTATTCACGACTCATTTTCGACAACCAATCAAACTTAACTGGGGACACAGCAAAGATTCACCAATCAACCCAACAATGACCCAGCATATAAAAAAATGCAAAATATATAGATTTTCACGTAAAAACTTTGCATTGATTAGACATGAAAGATTACACTAAATATAATACATAAATAGCATATCCAAGTATATCATATGAACACATATCAAAAGTGCCATGAACTATTGCATGAAGTTATTAATCAAAATGTGGAATACCCACCTATACTCTTTGTTATCCCTTGACCAGTGCCTGTCTTGTAGGTGGTGACATCACAAAGGATACATCAAAATTTCCAATGCTTGCATGTAATGTTTTCAACATGCATGATACAAGCACTTTCATGACAGCATATTGCTATTTTAGAAATTTCTATTTTTAAAAATGTCTAATTATAGCCATGTCTATTTCAATGCTTTACCTCTTTTGGAAAGTCTCATCACTGTCACATATGGACATTTGGAAAACATTTCTAATTTCTTTACGAAACACTTATATTTATGTCAAAGAGAAGACAATAAAGTGGGAGGGTACATACAATAGTATTTACATCCTCTTCCTCAAAGAAACTAATCAAGCAATAAAATCTGAATAGGCAATTGTATACAACCCCTTGGCATCTCTGACCAATAGAAAGCCTTAGCCAACAACTGCATGCTACCTCTTCTTTTCCATAATTGACAAAATGCAAACAATGAGCTAACCTCGTTCTCAAAACTGCACCAAAGTTCCCAAAGAACAAACAAGGTTGAAATCCTCAAGCAGCTCCAAACACCACTCAGATAGCATACCAAAGATCTGGAATCACCCAATAACACCACTCTCCAACGCAATTTTCCCTGCAAAATGGCTACATGCCTAGTCTGAGCAAATTGCCAACAAGACTTGGCAAAGAAAAGTCCCATAGGGGGTGCTTGATCATTTCTAGCCTGAGGCAAAAAGGGAAAAGCCCATCCAAGAGACCAGATTTGACCAACTGTGTCTTCATAGGAAGGCCTTGGTAAATCACTAACCACACAAATACTTGGAGTTTGTAGCTAACCTGAACCAACCACACACTATGCAATCTCCTGATCCATCATCTCTTTATGTTAGTAAACACACATTGTGTATTAAGAAGAGGGTTGAGCTCATGCAATTGATAAAGAAGAAAGTACAATCTTCGAGAATCATATTGAGCCAAAAGGAGCCTCAAGCTCTACTTTCAATCATGCCAAAAGCGACCAAGAATGTCTACATTCATTTTGAAAAGGTCCCCCTACAAATTAAGACCAACAATCTTCATAACAATATTCAGGTTTGCAAAAGACATGGCAAACTCACAAACAATGGATCACCAGTACTTCCAAGAAGAAGCACTAGAATCCCACAAACCCCTCCGTTAAAAATTATTCTTCTTACTCAGTGACCACCCTTGACAATAGGGGATGCTTCAAACACACGTGCCCTACACCTTCCAACTCCAAATCAATCTTCTAACCAAATGCCATCCCACCTGAATACCTAACATTTTCCACCACATCAGGCCAACTACCTTCCTCCATTTGCCTAGATACTTTAAATAATAAAGGATCCTTACACCTAGAAGCTATGAGGAGTTGAAATAATGTCACACAATCTGAAAGATCCCTTTATCCTTCCAATATGTTGTGTCATGAGAAGATGATGCCTCAACAAGACATACTAAGAGAGTAAGCAAAGCATCCCTCTAACCACCAAATGTTTCACATCTCTATTTTTGCCTTATTTTGCACATATATGGTTGAGTGTTCATATATTATGCACCTTGATGATGTCTACATCTTTGTATTGTCTTTAGTGTGCCCATCATCCAATCCAGACTCCTCTATTGTAGATGTTTTCTTGCTAGAAACACATCATTCTATTTTCGAGCTCATTTAGGCTTTTCTCAAGTTTTTTAAATTTATTATTTTTCTTAGATGTTTAGAAAAGGAAAACTTCTCCACTTGAGCACTTGAGTGAATAACTCCCTTCTAGATAAAAGACTTTGCACTCTCTTTACTACAGCCCTAATCTTTTTGGGCTCTCTGGAATAAGTATTTATCTAATAACATGTAGGAAAAAAATAAGAATATACAAGTTGTTGAAAAATCTAGCGCAACATTTAGATTAGGGTTCTTTAAATGGTTTCTCCTAACTTGACAAGTTTTTGTGATGTCATTT
Source organism: Pinus taeda (assembly GCA_000404065.3). Classification (NCBI taxonomy): domain Eukaryota; kingdom Viridiplantae; phylum Streptophyta; class Pinopsida; order Pinales; family Pinaceae; genus Pinus; species Pinus taeda. The sequence goes on along the minus strand of APFE030293856.1, from coordinate 257,954 downwards.
TAGTTCTTCTTCACTATATTAGGTTCTTATCATCAAGAGAAAGGCTAAACAATGAAGATCACAACACAGAACACAAATGTAGGGGCTCAACTAGGGCAAAACCCCTATGAAGGGGAAAACCCAGTCAAACTCTTCCACTAGTAGATTCAAATCAGATTAAGACAACCATGACCATAGACCAAGACATTGACTTTCTTCCATTCATCAAGTCAGCCTCCAATGTAGAGCAACCAGACTTCAATCAAGCTTTCACAATAAAATTTTGGCTTTCTAGCATCATCTGAAATTTTCGGTTTACATCCAAGATCCTGCAACTTTGTTCTTCAATTTCAGTCTATTCACACGTGTAGGAATTTTGGTCTTATTTTCTTGATGAGCTTCTGTTTTTTCTTTTCTTGAATCATCTCTTCTTCCTTTAGCCTTCACATTCCTTTTATTGTAGATCAAATCGAGTGAGTGATCATCGTTTCACAAGGTCAACATGCTTCTTTTTATATAGTAGATGTACCTCATTCATGAGGCCGACTAGATGTGTTGGAGGCCGACTTGATGTAAGAAGGTATAACATGATTGTTTACATAAAAAAAAATTGTTCCTTTGACCCAGTGAGCCCAAGAAGGGTCCAACATATTATGATATTGATTTTGACACAAGACACAAACCCTAGAGCACACAATGGGTGCTTTTGACCTATTGACCCAAGCATGAAACCCATGCTTTAATAAGTCAATCTTTCTTTAATAAAATATTATTTTGATTTTCTTTTGACAAATACAATTATGAAGACTGACACTAGTTACATTCTTCACCACAAGTAAACATGACATGTGGAATATAACATTTATTATAATGGAGTCAATGATACAAAGAGGAAGAACACTTTTAATTTGTACATTAGGTAGTCCAACTACCTAATTGGCCCAACTACCATCACTTCATTCTAATGACACTTTATCAACCCAAACCTGGTCACTTAACATATATGTGGCCTTTACTAATATTAATTTACTAAATGACTCCTATTATTGGATTATTAAGACTTCAAAACCAATTATAATTTTTCTTCTCTTGCCATTCTAGAACTCTGCAAATTTACCATTAATCTCATATAGAAAGTAGAATGGAAACTTGATGTCGAACTCCCCTAGGAAACCATCATTGGTTTTCCCTTTACTGGTATTCCATCATTTTCATATCCAAAGTAGAACTAGTAGCTTCACCAAAGCAATAAGTCCCTCCAAAGTCTAAACAACCATCATTGAATACTCGTAATAAGTTATGCCTTCAACCCGCAGGACTTTGGATTGACAATGAATGGGTGCATTGCTAAGGGACTCCTTGCAACAAGTCACCATTTCAAATCCCATGTGGGTTGTCCCACCTACCTAGCCTTACCAAAACAAAAAGTTCCTCCCTCTATGCTCTCAAGGGGCAACTCGATTTACAATGGTTGTGATATGAATTCTTATGTAAAGTATGTGGTTCAAGGTTCAAATCCTCTCAATTAACATGTGGGTTGTGCATGGGAGCATGTATGGGTTCACCTAGAGGTTATAGTGATAGTGGTCGGCATCAATCGTGTGTCACACGAGTATGAGCCTAGTCAAGTCGTCGATTCCTCTAGATACAAAAGGAAAACAAAAAGGTTCCTCCCTCTACAAGGTCCCCTTGAGACTCTTCACTAGGCTACATTTTAAGAAACTAATCAATTAAAGTTGATAATCAAAACAAGACACCATTAACATATCATCACACATCCCTCAATAAAGGATCAAAGTGACAATAACTATATTATATTCTAGAATTTCATTTATTTTTGTAAAAGAGGTTATGACCTAGACAGAGACTTCCTCCACACCAAGTCAACCCTCAATCCTTCTTGCAAATGATAGTCCTTCCAAAGCAACTTCGACCTAGCAGCAGTAGCAGCAGCTTCGACCAAGTAGTAGTAGCAGCAGTAGCTTCGACCCAGTAGCAGTAGTAGCAGTAGCTTCGACCAGACTTGGAGAAGTTCGATCTCCCTTAATACACCTCAAAACTGAGTGAGAGTTGTCCCAAAATTTCAATCTTGAGGTCTCCTATCTTCCTCCAAAAACTCGCACTCCTCTCCAACCCTTCTTCTAACCCTTTCTCAACTTCGCACTTTTCCAGGTTCCAACTTCAAAATCGAACTATGTGAGAGAGGATGAGATGCTCCAAATGAATTCAAACTGCCTTGTATTTATAGCCTTCCAGGGAGGTCGAATTACTTGTCTTGAGGCCGACTTTTTCTTCTTGAGGTCGACTTGGTGTGGAGAAGACTAAATTCATTTTGACTCTAAAATAATTCTTTTTACATGATTCAAAAGCCCAAGAAGGGTCTCCTTTAATGTACAATGACTCTAATGACTCGGAATAAATCCTAGAAGTCCTCAATGGGGACTTTGACCTAAAACATGATGACCCGAGCATGAAACCCATTTTTTAGTAAGTGATAATAATAAGAATAGTAATAATTTCTTCATTCTTTTGATAAGTACATCTCAAATATATTTATGAGGACCGAGCCTACTTACAAATTTCAACACTCCCTCTTAAATAATGAGGTATCCATAAAGTACAAGGAAGATCTCAGAACACGTGAACCATGAAGAATTTTAGGCACCGCAGCCATGGACTAGATTCCTGACAAGGCCAATCTATCTAAGGTCTCCCAACAATTTAGGCACCGCATGCCATAGACTAGATTCCTGACCAGGGAAATCTATCCAAGTGGGACTAAGATGGACTAAAGCTTTCAGCTTCTCTAGGTACCATCAGGCTTACTTACTAACCATCAACCGAGGTACCATCAGGAACTAATACAAAGGTCCAAAAGTGTTCCTCACTCCAAGAAAGTCCCAAAGTGTATGTGTACATCTTCAAAAGGTGCATCCTCCACCATGATGTCATCTAGGAGAGACCCTATGTCACCCTTTTCAAGCATGTGAGTGACATGGCACCCCTAAGGGTAAGCATTGGCATCAAAGAGGGATGTGCTAGCCCTCCTAAGTCATCTCAATGATAACCATCCTCATCTGTGCTTTGGAAGAAGGCACCATCCACCAAAATAGGGTCAAGGCCAGCCAGGGGGCATCTTCAGTCCATTTGGGCATATCATCAAATAGTCCTACGTCCAAGCTTTTAAGTTTAGTGTTTTAGCATTTGGAGGCTCATCAAGGGGTGTAGCATCATGTGGAATCAACTCAAGGCTCGATGCTCATATTTGGAGGGCCAAGGTTGGGACCACAAAGTTAGGTTTGCTTTAAGAAAGGGGCAAAGAACAGATTGGAAGGTTTTGAAGAAGAATGAAGCTATCCCTTAAGGAATCTCTACTACATATATGATACCACCTAAACAAACCTCTCAAGATCAAGCGAGATAAACTTATTTAGGGACAAAAAACCATTAAAGTATCATCGTGAAAACCTTAGAGTCCCCCAAAAGCAAAAAAATTTTAAAAAATCGTTGTTTTTTAATTCACGAGCCGTTGTCATCCAACCCAGCCAAGTAGGCTCAGACTCGGCCAAGCCAGCCGAATTGTTAGACAACTCAGCCGGCTCAGTAATATCCCGACCGGCCGAGCCAGTTCACTGGCCGAGTCAACCCGATCAGGCCTTAACTCAGACCAACTCGACCAAATCAGTTCCGAACCGGCCGAATCTTAAAACACTAGTACAAACACAACCCCAATTAGTAACGAACTTTCAAATGTACATAAACAGACACAAACCTTCGGGGTCTTCCAAACAACTAGATGTTGCTCCTCGACTTCTCACAGTAGGACTTAAAGATTTCCCAATGAATCTTGACATAAGATTCTTCAACCATACAGCTTTCTTTCTTACTTTTCATGCAGCAACATATTCTTCAAATATATCTTATTCTTCTTATCTCAACAACTCTTAAAAATACATTCTCCAATTTTATTCTCTCACTCATGGCCTTCACTAAAACTTACGGTTTTTATTCCTGGTCTAGTGCATGACACATGAAGTAGAGAACCATATTCATCACTCCCTCTTAACCTAGGGAGATTCCTTTCATTCAAGCTTCCTCTTAACTCAAGGGGCTCAACTTCTTTTCTATGACATCAGAGAATTTTTCATGGCTTCCATTCTTCTTATCAGAGTTATCATGGCCATCATCAGTCATATAAATTTCTTCATCATGCTTATCATATCATCTTTACTTTATGAGCATCTTCACCATCTTGAAGATTATGTACCTGCACAATTTAAAGAGCAAGTACAACCAAAACTATAGAAGCATGAAGTAAATCAAAATCATGGAAGCATTCAACTTTAGACATCAAAATACTTATACAAGAGACATATACTCTTCAACTTCTTGCTACAGTTTTGTCATAAACCCTCAACTACCTCATCAAGACTTTGAGCATTTCATAACAACTTTCACTACATCTAGGGTTTCTTTTAGAAGCATGACATACCCTACTACTTCATATCGCAAACCCTAGAAACAATTCAAACAAATATAGATCTACAATGTATATAACAACTTTCAGAATTCATATGTTAGACTTCCTACTAGGATTTCATACAAAGACTAGATTCCATACATGAGCTTTTAACAATCAAAACAATCACAGCTCAATTCAAAGTAACATGACCATCTTCCACTAGGATTTGATGTAAACCCTAGATTTTACTTATTCCCAACAATCATAACTAAAATTCAGATTTCAACAGTTTTATACAAATCTCAAATTATCACATTGTCATCATATATCAGAGATTTGGACTTCTACTAAGGTTTAATTACAAAGCCCTAAAATTCACAAATACTATCATCCTTGAGAATCAAACTTTGACTAGGGCTTAATTTCAAACCCTAGGATTCATGACCATCAACAATTAGGTCAACTCACACATCTAGGATTTCATCATCATGCACAAGCATATCATAACATGTGTTAGTCAAACCCAACTACACAAATATCAATAAGAGTTAGACATATAACAAACTTGATCAAACTAGGACTTGATCGGACAAACACACACATGCCACGAATTTCATTTCTAGGACATTATAAGGGTCTTGCTTATACATACTACCAAACCCTAATGATCTAGGGTCTAAATACAAAACATAGCAAACCATAAATTATCAATACTTCAAAGGTTCAGGATTTCAAACATCACCATTCAACCCTAACAAGCTAGGGTTTCCATAACCATACCAAAACCCCAAACATGACTTCATCAAAACATCAAACATCTTCTTTCAACAATAACCCTAAGTAGGTTAGGGTTTCACACATAATCATCGACATGCCCTTAAGTTAGAGTTTTCACAATGAACCTATCTAGGGTTCGACGAGAGTAATCAAAGATATGAGGGTAGAGTTATCTAATGATGAATCACCCAATCAAGAATCTTTAAGATTCAAGAAAGCTAGACAAAAAGATGTTAGTAATAGTTTATCAAGAATGAATATGGAGAGAGCAAAACTTGTAATTCAAAACATACCTCTTGTTTCTTAACAAACCTTGTAATTCCAGTGCTTTGTTTTGTGAGGCCTTCTTCCTTGAGTCTTCAGCAAGTTTTCCTAAACAAGGAAAATAAGAGTAGAAATGTGATTTGTATTTAATGCAAACAGAACTAGATAAGGAAAACTAAAAAATGAAAATGGTAATAGGATAAAATAACTAAAGATTAGGTCAAAGGACTTAGCAATGTAAGTCCCTTAGATCCAGTTCTTTGGGCTTAATCTTCTTTGGAGATCCTTCTTCAACAACATTGGCTTGATCTCTGCTTCTTTTCTTGTTCTTCGGATTGTCAGGACAGTCACTTTTATAGTGACCCATCTTCTGGCATTGGTAGCATTCTGTCTTGGACATATCAACTTTCCTTCTTGGCCCTCTTGACTTCTTGGAGTGTCCTTTCTTGTGAGAAGCGGAGTATGCATTTGAGAGAAGCGGAGTATGCATTTGAGACCTTTTCTTCTTCGTTGTTGGATACTAAAGAAATTTTCATTTCTTCTTGGGTGCAAGCATTCCACAATTGTTCAAAGGTAGGAGTTTCTTTTCAACAATTGAGACCCGAAGCAAAAGAACTCCAAGTAGGTGGTAAACCCAATAGTGCAGTGATTACTAGCTCCTTCTATGGTAAAATTTCATCTATGGCTTGAAGTTCATCTCTAATCCTTGATATCCTTACAAAGAAGGAAGCCACAGTATCGTCTTTTGTCATCTTTGTAGTCCTTAATTCGTTCTTTAAACTTGCTACTTGACCAATATTTTTTATAGTGAATAATTTTGACAATGCTTCATACATTTCTTGAGCATGGTCTATATTGGAAATGTATGGGACAAGATTGTCCTTTATGCTTTCTACCATCAGTGTCAGCCAATATCTCCAATTCTCTATACTTCACCTTGTTTACATCATTGGATTCTTCAGTAGGTTTCTTCACCTTTCCTTTGACCACATCCAAGACCTTGTTCTTTTCAAGAATGAGGTCAATCCTCTTCTTCCGATATCTATAGTTTAATGCTCCTTCCAATTTGTTCTCACTCTTTATTGTGTTAGACATTGTCCTTGAAGATAGTGAGCTTCTTCTCTTATAAGAGCTCCTTATATCATCCCTTGATCAATCCTTTAGATTCCTTCTAGTGGATATTCAAAACTACCTTTTTACTCCTTCACCTTAACTCTGATACCATATTAGAAAATTAGGAAGGCAAAAAAGTTTTCTTATATAGATAATTAGTTGTGATTCTTTTATCTTTATGTTCTTCTCTTATCTTTTAGTTCATCAAGCAATTACCAAAACAATAACACAAAGACAACAGATGTAGGCAGACAGCCAGGGAAAAACCCCTATCTAGGGGAAAACCCAATCAAAAATTCTTCCTTCAATAGTTTCTCAAGATAATCCAAGACTCTAGACCCAGACAAAGACTTCCTCCACACCAAGTCAGCCCATCATCCTTCTTGCAAATGATAGTCCTTCCAAAGCAACTTCAACCTAGCAGCATCAACAGCAACTTCGACCCAGTAGCAGTAGCTTCGACTAGACTTCGAGAAGTTCAATCTCCCTTGATAACCTCATAACTACGTGAAAGTTGTCCCAAAATTTCGATCTTGAGGTCTTCTATCTTCCTCCAAAAACTCGCACTCCTTTCCAGACCTTCTTCTAGCCCTTTCTCAACTTCGCACTTTTCCAGCTTCCAGCTTCAGAAATCGAACTATGCGAGAGAGAATGAGATGTTCCAATGAATTTAAACCGCCTTGTATTTATAGCCTTCCAGGGAGGTCAAATTACTTGTCTTGAGGCCGACTTGATCTTCTTGAGGCCAACTTGGTGTGGAGAAGATTAAATTCATTTTTGACTCAAAAATGATTATGTTTACATGATTCGAAAACCCAAGAAGGGTCTCTTTTAATGTACAATGACTCTAATGACTCAAAATAAATCCTAGAAGTCCTCAACGAGGATTTTGACCTAAAACATGATGACCCAAGCATGAAACCCATTCTTTAATAAGTCATAATAATAATAAATAAATAAAATTTTCATTCTTTTGATAAGTACATCTCAAATACATTTATGAAGACCGAACCTAGTTACAAATTTCAACATGGTCAAGAGGTTTGCTCATAATTTCAATTTGCTCCATATTTCGGCCTCCTACCTAGAATTTAGCGTTCTACCCAAAACAAATTTGCCTCAGATAAATTGTCTACTCAGAGATACTTAATTTGCCTCATAAAACTTCTTCCATTAGAGGAACTCAACCTCCCTTCTGATCTTGCATTGATGTACAAAGGGTCTGAATTGGTTGCCAATAGAAGAGACAAATGACGCATATATATAGTGATCATGATGACCGAATGGGTGTCTCTTTAGCTTGGGGTCAACTTAACTCTGGGAGGGCCAAATTGACTCTAGGAGGGCCGACTTGATCTATTTGGAGCTAAAATTCAAAGATTCTTCTGAAACCGACATGAAGAACATGTCTTTTTATTTATTTTTATATATTTCAAGGGCTAGAATATTAATTATAAAGACAGACTGTAGCTACAAAATTCAACACTTCCTCTTAGCTAGGGAGGTATTCATAATGACTATCTAGATGTTCTCTTGTTGACAAATTTCTATAAGAAAAGGTTATAGCAATTTATCATCAACATCATCTAATTACCATAATCCTGGTCAACAACTTTGACTTTTGGTAAATCAACAGCATCAACAACTTACCATAATTTTGGTCAATACCTATGACCTATGGTGTATCCTCACCATAATCATGGTCAGTACTCCTGACACATGGTACATCATTAGCATCAACTAGTCACTATAATTTTGGTCCATATTACACATGGTATGCAGACTAGTGTTGGTTCACCATCATTTCAGTCAATATCTTTGACAAGTGGTGAATCTCCAAAGGCCACACTCTACATGAGTAATTTCGGACCTGATGCTAAATGAGCTCACTCAACCTATCTGGAGAGTTTTGAGCCTGATATTGAGAGGCACCCACTCAACTAAGTGATTTTGGGCCTCTTGGACCATTCTTCCTCATTTCGATCAACATACTTGACACAGGAAGAATGCTTGTCCTTTTTCGATCCATTCTTCCTAATTTTGGTCAACACACTTGATACAAGGAGAATGTTTATCCATGATGCTATCACATCAACTCTCTGGACCATTCTCTTGGTCAATCTGACCCAAAGAGAATGACTATCCTTGATGCTACAATTTCATCACTCCCTCTTGATGAGAGAGACATGCTCAATCACTCCAAGCTTGTCCTTGAAGTATAGAAACTTCATCCTAGGACAATATGCTTGACTATAGAATAGTATTGGAGCCAAACTGCTCCCTTTTGTACCACATCTCGATCCTAGATCTTAATGTGCTTCAACCTGACATCATGGTTATTGCCTGTACTTGATCAAACAATCCAGCAAACAGTTTCTAAAGCCACACTGCTTCTCAACTCGCCAATCAAGCTGCAATATACTTGGCCTTTGTAGTACTGAGTGCAACAGATGTGTGCTTCCTGCTCATCCACAAAATCATAACAGAACCCAAACTAAATCAATATCCTAATGAACTCTTTTTATCTTTTGCACTCTCTGCCCAATCTAAATCTATGTGTACCTGTAATTGTACTTCACTATTTGAGACATCTCAAATCATAATTGGTTGTGCCATAACCAATTGCACCATGATGGTACTTCAACACATATTAAACCACATGCCTTGGATCAACAAGAAGTTGAAAGGCTACTTTCCAGTTACCCTAACTAGGTGCTCTTTTTGAAATAGACCCTATTGTGGCAATCCTAGCTGCTCCCTTTGCCACTACATCTTTCTCGATAATGTAGTATATCAGCTTATCTAGCCTGACAATAACAGTCCATCATCAAAAAATCTCTGAGGGGTCTCAATAGTATGATTCAAGGAGGCAAAGCATCAAATCTAGGTCCTTCATCTCGAACTCAGAGATCAACTCCCTCTTAAGCTAGAATAAGGTACCTTGAGGAAGCCCTAAATGCTCCCTCTGTGTCTCTGACACATGAGTCCTTCTGCTTCTGTCAAAAACAAATCATATAGGATCAACCTTGATCCATCAATCCAAGTCTAAGGTATGACCTTTTGCAAGTAAGAGACCCCCCCATGTCCCTTAAAGCCTTGAGGTGGTTCAGGTGGTTCATGTACACTTCTTCCTCAATTTCTTCATTGAGAGAAACACAATTACATCCATCTAATGTATTTCCATAACAAAAGCAACAATAAGTCTATTAGAAGTGTACCTAGAAACTAGAGCAAATGTCTTTTCATGATTCTCTCCCTCTTTTTGGGAGAACCCTCTAGTCTCTCTATGTTTTCATCTGTTGCATGCTCGAATTTGTAGATCCATTTGGAAGTCACCACTAACTTCGCTTCGGCACAATCAAGGGATACTCCAAACTTATTGATTTGCCTGCTCCCTATGGACTCGGATCTCATTTAGTACAATATCTCTCAACACAAATCACCAATTTTTGGGAGAGTCCTCTTGTCACAAGCTTTGCCTTGTTCTTCAACTACATCCATCTACTACCAGAGCCTTGACAACTTTTGCTATGTACCTACAATCCTCACTAGGAAGCCATGGAAGAACAATTATAACCAAGCAAAGAATACAAAGACAAGAGGCTCACTAATAATAAAGCAACTCATCTCCCTCTTGATCTTAGCCTTCTTGTATCCATCTTGCAAATTTATCAACCTTGTCCTCCTTATTAGGATGATGTCATTTCATCCTTGCGAGAGCTAGAGTTTCTTCTTTCAATGGAAACATTAAAGCTAGGGTTTCATCCACAAACCCTAGGATTTTTACATCCAAAACTTATAGTCTTCTAGGATAAACCCTAGTTTTTAAACAATTGATTTTATACCTCTTGCAAGTCCAATAGACTTTGTAATGTGCAAATTCACCTTTCTATATCTAAATGTCCAAAAAACCATATAGTCCCAATGCCTCAGCAAACCATCAAGGATATTCCATCTTGATATCAGACTAATTAAATGTGTCAAGATCAAGGATCTTCCAATGATATGCCTTCATCACAAGAGAAATGTGACAGACCTACAACATACTTGGTTACTACTTCAGCATTACTCGCAATGATATTTTAGTGACCATGTATTCTCAGCTAAACATTGATTTCGACCCTTTCAACCCAAGTAGCCTATACTTCATCATAGCACTAGCAATAATAGGAACACCTTCAGTTCTGCAAGTGATTCATTTTTTTCAAGAGGACTTCGGTCTCCAATCTTGAAGAGGAACTCGGCCTCTTCTTTATTGTAAGCTTGTCATATCAAGAGTGAAGGTAATATCCAACAAACTTGCCTCACCATGGTATTGTATCAAGCAAGAGTTTAGCAATACAATTTATGATTTCAGTAAAATACAAGGCATCAATCAGTTGACTTAAGAGTGACTTGAATACTTAGTACTCCTTTTATCAGACTTCACATAGAAAGACTATTTCGGTGGAGTTTGGTCCTTTCTCTCAAACCCTCTTAGCTTGCTGGTCTTTTGACTGAGATATTGAGGCACCAAAACTTCTTCAATTTCTTTTGTGGCCTAGATCTAAGGTCCTTTTGTCCTCTAACAAATGAACTAAGGTCCTGAACCTAAGGCTTCAGCGTTCTTCCTTTAATTAAGACCTTCGCTAGCATATTGACTGAGATATCTCGGACTATTTTAGATCACCTCCTAATAACAGAGGTAGGATTTTCCAGTCTTGGTTTTGATCACAGAGCTAGGATTTTCCAGCCTTCTTCTAGGACACAAAAAGAGACAGATCTTGGCCTATTTTGGGATATACTCCTTCCTTTTCAGAACTAGGATTAGGGCTTCCAGGGCTAGTGATGGAACAAGTCCTAGAGGATAACTTGAAACAGAAATGGCTTCTTTAAGGCTGCTCTTTCACCCAAGCTCTGAAACCATGTTGATTTTTCAAAAGTCTTCTGGCTGATAATTACTTCCAATGATATTCACTTTAAAATATTTCACATTTACATTTATCATTAAGCAATTACACAAAAGATCTTCAATAATAGACAGTAGGATCATAAAGAGACAGCTAAACAAGAAACACGAGATATTTTACCCTGGGAAAATCCACATGGGGAAAAAGCAACAACCTTTTTGCTTAGAGAAATTGTTCATGTCAATAAGAGATACATATAATCCTTCAAGTCAAACATAAGGTCAAACCAACTAGCAACAATGCCCTAGTCACACCTAGCCAAACAGCATTTTAGACAAGTCAATCTTATGTTCAAACAATTTGGCCTGGTCTAATCAAGAGGTCTGCTCAAAATTTTGGTCAGTTCCATAATTTGGCCTCCTACGTAGAATTCGGCTTTCTGTCCATAATAGATTTGCCTTAGATAAATCGTCTACTTCAGATATACTTTAATCTGTCTCATAAAACTTCTTCTCTTAGAGAAACTTGGCCTCCCTTCTGCTCCTTCGCTAATGTACAGAGCATTTGAATTGGTTTCCAAGAGGACAGACGAATTACACATATATATAGTGATCATGATGACCAAATGGGTGTCTCTATAGCTTGGGGCTGACTTGACTCTGGGAGGGCTGACTTGACTCTGGGAGGGCCGACTTGATCTATTTGGAGCCAAAATCCAAATTTCAACTACTTAATATTCTTTCTTTTGAAGTCTTCATGAAGAACATGTCTTTTTAATTATTTTTATATATTTCATGGGCTAGAATATTACTTATGAAGACCGACTGTAGCTACAAAATTCAACAATTCAACCCCACTCTCAGTATTGGTGAATATTCCAACATAGATGCCCTTGCAACACTAAGGAATCACTATAGTTAACGCAGAATCTCTATAAAAGATGAAAAAATAGGATTGAGAAATCACCTTATAGTTCACCCACCTGACACAATGATAGCTACATAATTAATCATACAAATTTATCTACTTTGATCTCGTTGCTCACAATAAAAAATCATGCAAGTGTTCTAAATGACGATCAACACAATTATGGGTTTCTCAATCTTCATGCAGTCCTTGCCATGAATTTTACACCACTATTATGGGTTTTATAATGCTAATCTTATTTGTTGTCCAGTGATCCTTGTTACTGCAAAACCTAGCACCTCAGTGTAAAGCCTCACTAAGCAACCTAGATTGAGAACAACAATGGGAGAATTACCATTGTCATCTCAGCAACTACTCCCCTTGTTTTTGTGGTCGGACACAATCCACCAAAAAGGATGCTTCCCTAGTAGATCTTAGGGATCAAGTAATCCAATTAGACTTATAACCTAAATGCCTCCAAAGGGTTCTACAACAAGATATCATCCAAGGATAAGTATGCAATGATTAGGATTTTGGATGATTTATGGTATAATTCCAAGAGAACGAGTTCAAAGGTTCCTATGGCACAACCTAGAAGGCTTAAGTTAACCAACAGACGCTCAAATAAGTTCCCAGAAACATCAATCAAGAAATTACACTTGGCTGTCATAAACTAGGGTTTTAATAAGCAATTTACATTATGCAAATAGTTTACAACAGCAAAAAAATAAAGCCTCGTAATCTATGATAAGCAAGTGTAAAATTAAAGGAAATTATTACAGCAATTCACAATGGTTGAAAGCGCATGTAACAAGACAATAAACCCTAGACATCAGCCCTAATTTGAGGCTGAAAATGCATGTAAAATGATAATTTTATTTTTCCAAATAAATGCATCCAAGTCCTAACCCTTGGACAATAATAACCAAGGCAAATAATGCTGAAAATAAATGAATTTGCTGTAACCTAACCCTAATCTGCCATAGAAACCATAAAATATAAAATATGTAGGGTTTTTGAAGGATTGGCACAAAAGATAGGACCAGTGCCTTTCTCAATCTAGGGTTGATGGAGTCTACGAATAAAAATCTTTGAAAGAAAAGGGATGGATGTGAATTCAAAGAAATTGATGAATAAAAATCTATGTTCCTCAAATTTTTAACCGTAGGGTCCTTCTATCTTCTTTGGAGATTGAAAGGGAGGGAGCTAAACCTAAGACACCTCAAGAGAAACTTGATGAAAATCTTGTCCAAGAAGATTTTAGAGCCATAAAACATCAGCAAAATCTTGGTGAAATTTTCATTACACCCTAGTTCATCAACAAGAACAAGATGGAAGAAGATAACTTACATTAACTTAGCCCATATCACCAAAGAATCGCCAATAATCATCCATGAGAAAGAACCACCCATGGAAAATCCTCCAAAGGAAATTCACTACACTAATGCTCAATAACGCACGAGAGAAAAGACCAATTAGCTAGTGTGATTTATCTACAAGTCTGACAATGATCCCAGGGAAATCAACTTCCATGTATTTATATGAGGGTAACCAAGTCGATTTCCCTGATTTAGTCTAAAAGCACTAAAATAATAATAGTTCATGATTACAACTTGGATAGGTCATAAACCAACCCTCAAAGATAGCTAAATCAATGATATTACCTAAAATTATGCCTCAATTAAACCACACATGTGAGTTAAATTCCCTCCAAGGGTGACGTCATCCTCCAAAAGGAGTGTCTTTCCATGGAAAGTGCAATAAACAGCTCCAATGGGTTCCTCACATTCCAAAGGTCTTGTGTTCTCATCAAATGGATGCCTAGTCATCAAGCAAAGCCCCTCAACACAACAACATCCAAAAAAGTGCCCACATCATGCTCTCCCATGCATCAAGAAGGGGACGTCATAATGCTAGGGCACGACTTCATCATGGAGAATAGTGTACCATCCCTTTCAGAGGGGTTCCATGCCATCATCATCATCAAATATCCTCGGAATTGGGGCAATGTCCATCAAGTAGGTGTAATGACAGTTTGGGGGTGTGTTGTCATCTCTAGGGTACATCTGCTCTCAAGGCAACATTGTGGCTCTAAAGAGCAACATCCAAGGTCCTAGAGGACTGGTGGAGGTATCATCAACTATGTCAAGGCATCTCATAAGTCAACACTCCTCAATAAGTGTTTAATGTCCTTTGTCAAAGTGTACCAAGCCGTCATCAAATGGGGTTGGATGTCCTCTCTAAAATGCTAGAGAAGCATCATGCAATAATTCAAGAGATAGTAGTTGTACCTGGGAAAAAATATCTATACATACTCAAACAATCAATTCAAATCAACAACATGGGTGCACGAACCATAAGAGTGTTAGAGTGGCCCATATTTAATGTTAAAGGCATCAAAGTACTTCATACAAGTATCATCTTCAAATGTCTTTCGAGCTTATAATTTGTACACAACTTACCATGTTCGCATACAAGAGGGTTAATACAAGGCCCTATCAGGTGTTTCCAATCCTAAAGGGGAGGAACAATTCCTATGATGACCCTTTCAAGAGATAGGTATAAATGACGAGTGAAATGGCCTGGGGTGTACTTCATGAATGGAGTCATCGTCTTATGTTGGGTTATATCAAATTGTTGCCCATGAGTGCCTTCGTAGAATGAGCACTTAGCAATGCCTAAATTGGATTCCTCTCCTTCGTTTTTCCAAGCCCCCCATACTTGTCTTTTTCTTTTCTTTAGATGTCTTATTTAACAAGCTTCATTGATTATCATGTAATAATAAGATAACCCCCTTTGTGAAGGGAAGTTTATCGCTTCATTTGGGCCCAGATGTTCATAGAGACTTCCTTGTACTTTGATAGGCATGACATGCATGGACACTCTCTAGTACAAGTGGCTATGTAAGAGGGGGTAGATCTCAAAGTACAAGTTGAATTTTTCTTGCTTTACATCCCTTGCCATTCTTCTGAATTTTACCATTTGGCTCATGCTCTTTCTTTTCTTACAGCTACATACAACCACTTCTTCTCATAAGACAAGGTCAATAGTAAACCAGCATGAACAATTGATATCAACCAATCAAAAGATGGGATAACGGAACTAGGGGAAAAGATGGTAAATGTTAATTATGGATAACATGGAATGCTACCATCATCAAAGCCTCATATTTGTGCCCCTCCTAGACAATGAAAGAAAAGGCCCTAAGGAAAGTCACACTGGAGTAGGGGCAATTGATAACCACCAAGGTGAAGCAAGGGAACAAGTGTATCACCAATAGCAGACAATTATCCAATTCAACCTGTAATCCATACCAAAATGCCCTTAAAACAATAAGTGAAAGCACTTGAGTGTTAGTTTTTCTAAGCCCAACAAATCGATTTAGAGTGCCAATAAATTTTATACCCATAATTTAATTTTAAACAACAAAACCAAATCTGAAATTTATGCACAGGAAACACAGCGAAGCTTCTAAAAAATTTCACACAGCGATAACATTAATCAGACACATAAATGTTTACATAGCTTTTTACCCAGGAAACCCAACTCGATAAAACCAGCATTCATGTTTTGATTCTATTTCAGCTTGCGGAGGAAAATAAGAAATTTATTACAGTAATAAAACCTATCCCAGCGCCTAGAAAACTGGGCCAAACTGTTTTATCTCAATCTGCACACCAAGCAGCAATTTTTCTCCTAGATCTACATGCCAACAGAAATTTCAGACTTACAAAATTGACTCGATTTATGTTGCAAGAGTTGCCTCAATTTCTATGCCTGTAGATTTTTGTGGAGCACACGTGCAACCTACCTCGATGACAGTACAAATGTCATGACAAAAGGCCATCATAAAGAGGTAACTTTGATTTAATGTTCATTTTAATTTTTGAGAAATCATCTGGTTGGGTTGAAATAGGGCTACCGAAAGAGAAGCTGTAGAAGTCACCTACAACCTGTATTCGTGAGATTGGCTGGAAGATCCTGGAAGAATGACGACTTGGAAGAGGTAGTTTTATGAAGGATAGTCAGATGTGGACTAGAAGATCACTTCCGATGAAGAGAAGATGACATGACTAGTGGTTCAACACGATGTTTCGTTGAAAGGAAGTGATGAAGAAGATGGTCGATGCCCTACAATGAAGAAGGAGGCTCCACGATGAAGAAGTTGAAGTCATGACATGATGCAAAAAGGAGGAGCCCTACAGGCAGCTAATAGCACCATGATCTCCACCGAAGAGAGCTACTATTGATAACAAGTCCCTTGTTAAGAGGAAGCTTGGATATATTCCTTTTATAGGAATGAGTTGATCCTCCCTAGTTGAGAAGGAGAGATAGACACATCATTCTTGTCTTCATGTTATAAAGAAAGAATGGAGGATTGGGTAAGCATCTGAGATTGATTTTGATACTCTTTGAGGATAAGGTAGGGCATCCAATAGGTAAGAGTAGTCGAAGAGAAAATTCCATGAGGATGTGCTAATCTAAGATGGGAATGGTCCTAGAAGGACATACCTTGAACATCCGGATGGGGTATGTGCCTTGAGAGACAATGATGAAGGTGTCTATAAGTTATTGTCTCACCAACATTATGCTCTATTCTTGTGGAGAAACAGAGTTGTTAGTCAAGGCCTTGTTATATAACAATGTTGGTTGATATGATGAGATGCACTGATATAAGTTGAATAAATAACTTATGATATGGCTTAACAATCTGACTCTTCTTATGAGAATTCTTCAGTATGAGAATGTCCAAGTACCTTGTATAGATTATGAATACCTCCCAAGTTAAGAGGGAGTGTTGAAAAGTGTAACTAGGTTCGGTCT
Source organism: Pinus taeda (assembly GCA_000404065.3). Lineage (NCBI taxonomy): Eukaryota > Viridiplantae > Streptophyta > Pinopsida > Pinales > Pinaceae > Pinus > Pinus taeda. The sequence continues at coordinate 240,740 of APFE030293856.1, read as the reverse complement.
TCATAATGTCTAATGTAATCATAATCTTATGTATTTGATGAAAAAGATAAAAAAGAAAATTTTATTATTATTATTTTGAAGCATGGGTTTCATGCTCAAGGTCATTTTTGTAGGTCAAGCACCCATTGAGTGCTTCGAGGGCTTTGTCATAAAGTCTAGGAGTAAACCGAGTCATTGTAATATGTATAAGACCCATTTGGGCATCATTTATCAAGTCATAGAAATGTATTGTAGAGTCAAAAAAATCAAAAGACACCCTCCAATACAAGTCAGCGTTCAAGAAGAGATGTCGGCCTACAATGCAGTGAAGTCAGCCTCTTAAGAGATGTCTAGTCAGCCTATTGAGAGCCTCCATGAAGCCTATCTATGAGAGGTACTCGACCTTATTAGTGACACACACAATCGAGATAAAAGTAATCAAGGAGAAAAAGAAAGACCAAGTAGAAGCGAAGAAGAAGAAAACTCAAAAAGAAGAAAAGTTGAAATATTGAAGTTGTTTTGGGTCACACAATTCACACGTGCGAAGATTTGAAAGTACTTACTGTAGTCACAAAGCGAAATTACAAACCTCTAATCTAACTGAAGTTTAGTGTCATGAAGGTCTAGCATGCAAAACGAATTGTCAAGGAAAAGGAACTAATCCCAACAAAGGAAAAAGGAGGTAGAATCTACCATCAATCTCTCACGCACCAATCTAGGTTTTCTGTAGTGGAACTTGGAAGGGCCAAAAATCTAAGTGTGGAGCATGTTTGACTAGCATTGACTTTGTGGAAGAGAAGCTCATCAAAGGAAGGTTTGACTTAGTCTTGGAGGGGTCTTTGTCAAGGGTCATAGGTCTTGGAATTCATCATCTGAACATTCTATAAGAAGAGATGAATTCTTGTGGGTTTTCCTCTCAAGAGGAGAGGTTTTGGCCCTGGCTAGCAGCCTACATCATGTGTCCTCTTGTCTCATTGATCTTCATAATTTGGTAGTTGTTTGATGATAAGAACACTAATTATAATCAAGTGAAAGAAGAAGCTAACCAATTTAAGTAAAATACTTCACAAGCAATTATCAAAGTAAGAGAAATAACCTAACCTAGCTACCCCTAGATTTCTCAACAACAAGTCTTGCACTCCACAATCAAGGCTCTCTCACAACTCATGAGCTTTGTCTTGTCACAAACCTCTGTGCATGAAACAATTGTGATTTACTTGTGCCTTCATCTTCTGTTTTATAGATTCAATCCACGCTAAATTAGGCTAGTTCAAATTTAGAACTCAAGTTGTGGTAGCAAGTTAACTGACATTGTTACTTGTTCTCCTTCCAATCATCACTGGAGTTGTTAACTCATGCTCTCTCCAATCAACATTGGAGATCTAACTCACTCTTCCTCCAATCAAGACTGAAGACTAACTTGCTCTCACTGAACTGCTAACTACCACCTCATTTTGTAGTCAAACTGATGAAGACTCCACTTAACTGAAGCTCCAACTCTACGCATGCTAACTTGATGATTATTCCAATAAAATGGAAATAACTCATCCTAATTGAAGTCTAACTCATGAGGACAACTCAAGGTCTTCACTAGCTAAGGCAAAGGCCAAAAGACATTGCTTGCGACATTTTCAACAGCAAACTATCCATCTCAGCTATAGCAATGACCTACTTCTTTTGTTTGCCCTTTTTCTTTTTAAGGCATTGACTGGCAAAATGCCCTAGCTAGTGGCAAGTAAAGCATCTCACTTTGTTGGCCTCGAACTTCTTTTCCCTGCCCTATGAGGTAGCTCCTTCATTGGAGCCTTTCTTGGTCTTTCCCTTGCTCTTGGATGTTAGAACCAAGTTCTCTTCCTCATCACCCTTCTTTTGATCTCCACATTGAGAGCCTTCTTGGATCTCTTCCTGTATGAAATCATCCCACAACCTTTCCCAAGTGGGAAGATGCTCTCGTCCCACGATGCATTTTACAAATACAAGCCACTGCTTTCTAAAGTTATTCAAAGCTATACGCAACAATTCAGAATCAGGGATTGTCTCCCTTACAGTTTTCATCTCATCTCGAACCTACATGAGCCTGTAAGGTAAGAAGTCACGCTCTCTCCGTTGGACATCACAGTGTTGTGGAGCTTGTCCCTTAGTACCATCTTCCAATTTTGGTTGTCACTCTGGTACAACTTTGTGAGTGCATCCCACATCTCCTTCGTTGTCTTCTTCTCAGACAAATGGGGAATCAAGTGAACTTTTACCCCATCCAAGATCATCCTCTATGCTCTAGCTCCTTTCACCTCATGGATGCCTAAGGCAATAGAATCTGATGTAGGCACAACCATTGTGCAGCTAGCAAAGCTCCACAACTTCTCCTTAATGAGAACAGCTATAATCCGCACTTTCTACTAGAGATAATTTGAGGCTCTTTCTAACATGTCTTCATACCTAACACTTGGTTGCCATGATAAATCAATCCCTTAATTATATGTTGTTGAAAATTTTAGAAAGGTCGTGAACCCCTTTCAGCTTGAACTTATGCAAAGCTTAAATTTCTTTAAAAGGCTTTGCTCTGATACCATGTTAGTTTTTCTAAGCCCAACAAATCAATTTAGAGTGCGACTGGATGGACTTGGTAGCGAAAAGGAGTTTGCAACATGGGTCGATAGCTTGCTGTAATGGTGGAGCAACAGTGTAACAAACAAGGTGTTAAAGTCGGAGGTGGAGTGTTTATGTCTGGTTGATAGCGGTAATGTGGTTGATGAGTGGGGCAACGTTCGGAGGAAGAGGCGGTCAAAGCAATGAATAGGGTTTACAGTGGCGTTGTACGACAATATCAACAATTTTTTTCACTGTGTCATGACTGGCGAAAACACTAGCTGCTACTACAAGTCGGTGGCGGCACGTTGTTTACCAGCGAATCATAGGTTAAATGAGCAATGGGGTGGCTAGTCCACTACGCCTGTGCAGTCGGCGATGTGCGTCAGGTAACTATATCTTATTTTATTTTTATTTTTTTTTATTATTTTGTTTGGTCAACTTGAATGTATATATTCACCACCCAAATTGAGAACCATTGTTGAACCTACCTTGATACCATGTAATTTTTAAAGGGTGCATGCACCTTTACAAAACAAGAGAGTGCAGATATTATGAAACATTAAATTGGTGTTGCAACAAATATACATTATATGAAGCCCAAGATAGGTTGCCCAAGTACGACTCATGTTTGCACCTTATCAATAATCTCTCTTTACATCATTTCTAGCACCATATATTATGGTGGGGTTTAAACCACCTATGATTATTATTAATTACACTTTGCTTTACATGATACTAACATTTAACATAAAAAGGACACTCTATATTGATCGACATACATGTCCACATAATTATTTGAGTTTTGACATTATCACTCCTTGAAAATGATGAAAATATTGCAATTCACTAACAATATTCTTTGAAATACATCATGTATCTCATTAAATAAACAATGCAAATGTACATCAAGGCTTACACATCATAGACCTAGAGAGCAATCACAAAGGTTACCCTCCCTGCATAAGTAAGGAGAGGTAGCATTTTCACATTGGCTCCAATCTCAAAATTATCTACATCTTTCTTACAAATTCCATTCTTGGCTAAGATCTACATTCCTAACTCTAATCTAAAAATCAAATCTTCTTCGAAAATGGAGTGGTCATCTCATGAAAGGTTGTTCAATGCCAACATTTTCCTAACGAGGTACCTATTATATTGATAGCATCCCATGCACTCTTGCCTTCCTATTGAAAGATTCATGTATTCCCATAAATTTACCCTTTCTAAAGCATAGAGAAAAAAAATGCAAATCGCATTTAGCATCAATCCATACACGAAATCCTCTAGAACCCTCATAACTCTAAAAAATCTATTTAGTCGTTTCAAATTTGTGGAAACCACGAAGCATCCATTTGAAACGTCAATCCAATGTAGTGTAACCTTCGTTATTGAATTGTTAGGAAGAAACAACCACACAAATACTCTAGACATAAAGGAAGAGTGAGACTTCAAAATACCTTGATACCTCCTTAGCCATCTTGTTTCATTATCCCAAATGTTGCACTTAAGCTTCAGATGATATATGATGGAATAGATCAATGGAATCTTTGAATAAAGCTCCAAGGTTATGTAATCCATAAATGGTTTCCCATAAGACCATTTCCAACTTTTCAAATAAGCTCATGAACACCCAAATTTAAATTAAAGAAGCTATCATCCAATATAATATGACAAAATATATTGAGTGTGGAGTTATCCACATATAAAATTCTTTCAAACTATTTTAGAGTTCTCCAAGATAGATGTTTACCCAAAACCTTGTTGCACAAATATCTACATGTAAAAACTTAGACATTTTCCAGCAAAAAAAGGAATTATCCAAACTAACTCCAATTCCAGCAAGAAGGTCTAAATTGATTGTTTAGTCAAATCCCATCCACTTTTGTAGTCTACAAAGTCCCAAAGCAATTGTTTAGACACCAACTAATACACTTGCCATATCCTTTTCAGAGTACATGAAATCGTAATTTTAAGTGCTTTGATAGCACCATGTCAGAAGTGGCAAATGTGTTGGGGGTCATTATGTCATTTACATGAATATCATTATGTTATGAATATAATTTATGTAAAAGTAATAAATATAGATAATAAATAATTATTATTTGAACAAAGAGGCATGTCTAAGGAGACATGACCGTTCATAAAGGGACACCTGCATAAGGTATATAAGCAGGTCCTCAATTTCAATTGTAACATCATTATTATTCATACATTTAATATATATTCTTGTATCTCAATGGAGATCTACATATTCCAAGTTTTCTGGAATGTTTAACCTGTTATAACGAACCTTGTTCGTAACATTGGTATCAGAGTTGTTCAACCCTCTAGCCACTCCATCGCTGCATAGAGCCAGTCTGAAGTGTTTCGCTACACAGCTTGGAGCTTCTCCATTTTGCAAGATTCATCATCAAGCCTATGCCAATATATATAATATATATATATAATATATATATATATAACTTTTTATATATATAAATAAATAAATAAAAATATCTATTTAAGAAAAAAAAACAACAAAAAATAACATACATTAAAAGAAAGAAGTGTATATAAAAAGGGTATTATATATATAATAAACAAAACCAAACAAAATTAAAAAATAAATAAAATATAGTTACCTGACGCACATCGCCCACTGCACAGGCGTAATGGACTAGCCACCCCATCGCTCATTTAACCTGTGATCCGCTAGTAAACAATGCGCCGCCACCAACTTGTAGTAGCAGCTAGTGTTTCCGCCAATTAATACACAGTGAAAAAATTTGTTGATATCGTCATACAATGCCACCGTCAACCCTATTCCTTGCTCTGACCGCCTCTTCCTCGGAATGTTGCCCCACTTAGCAACCACATTACCGCTATCAACCAGATATAAACACTCCACCTTCAGCTTCAACACCTTGTTTGTTACAGTGTTGCTCCACCGTTACAGCAAGCTATCCACCCCTGTCACAAACTCCTTTTCGCTACCAAGTCCATCCAGCCACAACCCAACTGATTACCATCCCAGCCTATTAACAATCCACTCCACTGCTTTTCATAGTAGCAGCCACCAACAACAACCATCACCGTGCCAACGGACAACTGCCATATGCCATTGGTTCCATCTACAACCACCAATTCAACACATTCAAACCCGATTCGATGTTCATTATGCCCGTTGTAGAGACCACCACCACCAACCGCCAATTGAAATCACTCAGACTAATAAGCCATACAACGAAATTTTGTTTTTGTTGCCAACCGATTTGATCTCCATCTATCATTGTTCATTCAACGGAAATTGATGGATTGTTCAAAAATCAAATGGTGAGAAAAAGTCGTGACCCTAATATATGAAGTGGCATAACTCTATTAAGTGGGTGACTCATCAAGCTTATAAGGTATGATTGTGACATTATAAAAAAAAAAGTTCTTACCAAAAAAAATATTAGTATCATTATTATATTAAGGTATTATTATTAAAAAAAAATTAGAAAGTTGTGAAATGCACAAATTTGAAAAAAAAAAGAGATTAGAAAGTAGTGAAATACACGAATTTGAAAGAAAAAATTAGAATTAAAGAAAGAAAAGAACAAAAAATAAAATTATCAGAAGGGTTAGAAATTCTACGCCAAATATTCGAAGGGGGCAAAATCTTATTGTTCCATTACCAAGTCAATATTTAGGGGTCTATTTGAAGTATAAGTACACTTAAAGGAGAAAATTCAAAGAGTTTTTCTTTTTAAAAAGGGTTACTTTAAAAAAACCCTAAGTTCATCTAGGAAAATGGGGACCAATGATGGAAGATTTCCTAAAACCTTTAGTAAATGTATTAGTACACTATTTAAAATCAAAGGATCACTCGCAGGAAGGGATATTATAATCTCTATCAGTCCTACTGAAGAGAGTAATTATGCTAGTCCTAAATGTGCTAACCAATTACTGATTCCTTAATCAAATATAATTGAAATGAATTTTGTTGACACAAGTGACAAACAATACGACATAAGCAATCTACAACTGAGTATTGGAGACTATACTTTTGTCTCGCAATTCACCGTTAAAACCTTATTTTGTGACAATAGTGATACAGTTTTAGGTTCGCCCTGGATCAAATCACTAGGATATTTTATCCTAAATATGAAGAAAAAAATTTGACATTTTCATACAAAAAGAAAAAGATAACATTACAAGATGTTACATTGAAGCCAAATTCAGTAACACCCGAAGACATACAAGATATTTCAAAAGTATTTTTTCAAGAAGGTAAAAAAGTATTACAAAATATGCAAAAAGAAATTGACAAGATCACTGTTGACAAAAACGAAGAAGTTTTTCAGCTTAAAGACCATTGCGAAAAATTATTAACACAAATCAAGAAGCTTAAGAAGGACAAGAAGTCATTAAAGGACAAGTTAGAACAACTTACTCAAGAAGTATCTAAGTCTCCAGTCGTAACAATCCAAGTTGAAGATAAAGGAACATATATCGATCTAGTGAATGTCACAACTCAAGAAGAAGACAAGCAAGTTGAAAAAAATACACACTTAGATGTTGCAATTCAGACGATGAACATCCCAAGTGAAGGTTTTGTAACCAACTCAACAACATCCTCGCCAGAAGAAAATCAAAAAATTGCCACACACCTAATAAGGGAAAGTCAAACCAAAAAAGTTCCCTATCGACATCTGAATCACGAGAGTAGACAACTCAATCAAGCTATGTATCTGTACCATTCAGAACAAAAACAACAAATTGATGTTCTGAAGAATATTGCAGTAAGCTCAATCCAATCCTATGATGACAGTTTGTTACAAATTTCCAGTGATCGTCTATCACTGTTCATTCAACGGAAATTGATGGATTGTTCAAAAATCAAATGGTGAGGAAAAGTCGTGACCCTAATATATGAAGTGGCATAACTCTATTAAGTGGGTGACTCATCAAGCTTATAAGGTATCATCGTGACATTATTTAAAGAAAAAGAAAAAAATCTTACCAAAAAAATTTATTAGTATCATTATATATATTAAAGTATTATTATTATTTATTTAAAAATAAAAATAAAAATAAAGATTAGAAGTAAGTGAAATACACAAATTTGAAAGAAAAAATTAGAATTAAATAAATAAATAAATAAAAAAAATCAAAAGGATTCGAAATTCTACGCCAAAGATTCAAAAGGGGCAAAATCTTATTGTTCCATTACCAAGTCAATATTTAGGGGTCCATTTGAAGTATAAAGTACACTTAAAAGAGAAAATTCAAAGAGTTCTAAGTTCATCCAAGAAAATGGGGACCAATGACGGAAGATTTCCTAAAACCTTTAGTAGATGTGTTAGTACACTATTTAAAATCAAAGGATCACTCATAGGAAGAGATATTATAATCTATATTAGTCCTACTGAAGAGAGTAATTATGCTAGTCCAAAATGTGCTAACCAATTAGTTATTCCTGAATCAAATATAGTTGAAACGAATTTTGTTAACACAAGTGACAAACAATATGACATAAGCAATCTACAACTAAGTATTAGAGACTATACTTTTGTCTCGCAATTCACTGTTAAAACCTTATTTTGCGACAATAGTGATACATTTTTGGGTTCGCCCTAGATTGAATCACTAGATCTTTTATCCTAAATATGAAGAAGAAATTTTTGACATTTTCATACAAAAATAAAAAGAAAACATTATAGGATGTTACATTGAAGCCAAATTCAGTAACACCCGAAGACATACAAGATATTTCAAAAGTAATTTTTCAAGAAGGTAAAAAAGTATTACAAAATATACAAAAAAATTGACAAGATCACTGTTGAAAAAAATGAAGAAGTTTCTCGGCTTAAAGACCATTGTGAAAAATTATTAACACAAATCAAAAAGTTTAAGGAGGACAAGAAGTCATTAAAAGACAAGTTAAAACAACTTACTCAAGAAGTATCAAAGTCTCCAGCCGTAACAGTCCAAGTTGAAGATAAGGGAGCAGATACTGATTCAGTGAATGTCACAACTCAAGAAGAAGACAAGCAAATTGAAGAAAATACACAGTTAGATGTTGCAATTCAGAGGATGAACATCCCAAGTGAAGGTTCTATAACCAACTCAACAACATCCTCGCTAGAAGAAAATCAAAAAATTGCCACACACCTAATAAGGGAAAATAAAACCAAAAAAGTTCCCTGTCGACATCCGAATCACAAGAGTAGACAACTCAATCAAGCTACGTATCTGTACCATTCAAAACAAAAACAACAAACCGATGTTCTGACAAAAATTGAAGTAAGCTCAATCTAATCCTATGATGACAATTCGTTACAATCCAATGATCAGAATATTCCACTGGAGATTAATCTAGGATGGTCAGATCCATTTTCAGTCTGACAATTTGGCTTCACTCAAAGGATCATATCAACTTGTATCAACAAAGATGACAATTCTGACACGAGAAGACAATCGAAACAAAAAAAGAGATCAAGCTTTTTCATCAGCAAGCTTTGAGGACAAAGCTTTTTGAAGGGAAAGGCAATGGTATGAATATAATTTATGTAAAAGTAATAAATATAGATAATAAATAATAATCATAATAATATGTAATTAAATAATAATTAGTTAGACAAAGAGGCATGTCTAAGGAGACATGATCGTTCATAAAGGGACACCTGCATAGGGTATATAAGCAAGCCCTCAATTTCAATTGTGTTAATTTTAGGTATGTTTTATGCTAAAAGCAAATTTACTTCACTTTTCCATATTAGCTCAATATCAATTCCAGATTAGCAATCACATTTAGCATGATAGTAAAATGCAAATAGAACATAAACATAAATCGCAAAAGACAAGCTAAGACAAGAGGACACAAGATGTGGCGCTAGCCAAGGACAAACCCCAATGTGGGGAAACCCTTGATCAATTCTTCTCATGTTCTTCAATAGTTTAGCAGAGAAAGAGATAGTACATATACATCAAAAGTTAATACTTTGACTTGACAAGATAAGAGCAGAGATCTTCATCATGAAGATAACATAATGAGGTAATTGATCTAATCTCAAGAGAAGGCACACTGCTTCAGTTGATCCTCCAAGGTGACTCCATCACCATGCTGCACCCATCACTATGCTGCACCCCATCATCATGTTGCACCTGACACTGAGCAGTACCACATCATCATGTTGTACTCATCATCAACAAGTTGTTGCAATGCATTGTGTTGTTGTTATACCTACATGCCCATCCTCACCATGTTGTACCATTGTGCTGCATTGTACTTCCATTATGCTGCATCCAACTATTGCATCTAAACATGTTGACAATACAACCATATTGTATCTCATTACATCATGTGTTGCACCTAACACTACATCCATTGTGTTGTACCTAAACAAGTTGACATATCAAACTTCAGTTCTCTATGTTGTTGGCTATGGCCTGCGGCCTAGCCCAGCTGCAAGTAAGGTTGACAACCCAGCTATCTTTACCCTCGAACAGCAATGTCTTCCTCTTATTGGGTCCCATTTCGGACAACGTAGAGCCTTCTCTACCTTGACTGCATCTAGATCTAGGGCATGTCTTCTCCATGACAACGTGGAGCTAGGGCATCTTCTTCTTAGGGCTGTGTAGTCTCTTAGGATCAGTGTTGTGAAAAGCGCGATCTAATCGCGCTTTTTTCAAAAAATTGCGATTTTTTCCCCACACCGCGTAAATCGCGCGTTTTATAGGAAAAAATCGCAGTTAAAATTTTTTTGGCGCTTTTTTCGAAAAAAGTGCGATTTTTACCCAAAAAATCGTGGGGTCGGGCGGCAGCGGGTTTTTAAAGGGAAAAATTGAAATTTCTTTTGCCCATTTGGACAAGCGCGCAGCGGAGGAAGAGCTTCTCAACTGGGAGAGAGGGTTTGGAGGGCGATTTTGCCGATTCAAGGGTCTACGCTCATTATTTCGAGAGGAGATCGCCATTTTCACCGTAGAAACGGTATATAGGTTGATTTTTTTTAGTTTCCATTGTTTCAAAACAATGTTTTTCTATGTTTTTAAATTTTTTTTTGTTGAAAAACTTCATATGGGCACCATTTTTTTTTTGTTTTCATTGTTTTTAAAGAATTGTTTGTATTTCTTCATTGATTTGGGATGGGTAGCTTGGTATGGCT